>PVHX01010893.1:0-67324 GCA_004024805.1 Geosciurus inauris
AGTGGCACTTTTTTTTTTTTTTTTTTTGGGGGGGGTGGTGATAATGGAAATTGAACCCAGGGCACCGTGTATTATAACTAGGCAAGAACCCTACCACTAAGCAACATCCCCAGCCCTCTAATCTTATGTGTATGTGCATATGATGCTGGAGATCAAACCCAGGGTCTCAGGCATGCTAGGCAAGAATCCTACCACTGAGCTGCGTCCCTAACCCTCTGAGTGAATGTTGAGATGTCAGAGAAAAAAAAACAAGTTTCTTTGAGGGACCTGGAGAACTTAAGATATAGCCTGCCCAGAGTTTCTGATTCAACAAGTCTGGGATGGAGTCCAGAATTGGAATTTCTAACCATAAGTCTCCCTTGGATGCTGATGCTGTAGGCCAGGACCCACCCACTGAGAACTACTGCCTTCAGGTAAGGGCTCTTCCCGGCAACCTGGAAACCTCCCTTCTCTCTCAGGAATCTGAGATATGAGCTCGATGCTAAGGTTGTGCTGGAGACTATCTCTCTGTGTGGGTAGGGTATAGCTGAATACATTTGTCCAAGGAGCAAGCAAGATGTTGAAATGGAAGCAAGACCTTTAACTACCCAAAGCCTGAGGACCCATGTCCTTTCCTTAGAACACCCCAGGCTGCGCTAAACCGGCTTCTCTTCCAGTGGGCTTGAAGAGAAGCAACTTGGTTCAGAACCAGGTGAGCCAACCTCTTCAGATTAGGTCTGGGACAGTAAGGATATGCACGCCTGTGGAACATTGAAAGACTTCCTTCTTTCTGGGCACAAACTAAGCTTTCCAGATTTTTATGTACCCCCAGGAAGAAGGAAAGGAGACAAATAACTAAGATTGAATTTCTTGCTAATTCAGTGGCACTAGGGATGGCAGTCAGATTTAATTTGAAGAAGGTAATTATATATGTCTTGCCTATCCAACTTAGAGCAAATGCCACACCTACTACACAACTTTCTGGCTTATCACACACAATGCACTTACATTAATATTTGTGACCTCAAACCCAGTTATGCCCTTGCCACAGCTCTGTGTTCTCTTTGTTCTCTGTGGGGATAGGCAGGGCTTATAAACTGTATGTCCTGGCAGTGTCCTGCTGAGTGGGCACAATGGGGCTGGAATCCAGTCAGGCTGTGAGGAAAGGGTGACTTTTTGTGATTTTCTAATGGTCACACATAACTCCTGCATAAGATCACAGAGTAGGAACATGCCGTATTTTATTCAGACACTTTCCTCTTGACTTTCTCGTGGCTTCTTTTCACTACCATAACGAATATTCTCATACATTTCTCCTCTATATGTGGATATGTTTGAGATATGTGACATTTTCACTTGATTTTCTTCTCACAGAAATCCTGTCAGTTGGAGATGCATGTGAATTTTGAAGGATTTTTTGTTTTTAAATATGCAAAGACTTCAGGGAGTGTTCAGGCCATCACCCAAGGGCATTAATTAGCCCATGCAAGTTGCTTTCCTCTAATTTCTAGCTGAGATGTACTATTTTGAACAAATGGAAGAAAAACGAGAGGAGGATGAGTGAAGAATTACTAAGGCAGGGACACCTGGAGTAATGAGGAGTGGTGGAAGTTTTGAGATATCCAGAGACTCAAATCACATCAAGGCACTGATTTCCTGAGGGTCCTGTGCAAGGATGTTGGAGGACAGAAAATCGTCAAGGATTAGTTTGTATCTCAAAATTATAGCTCAGTCCTGTCCTACTTCCCACTAAGAGGAAAAGACATGCACTTTCTTCTCCCTCTTCTGCTCTTCTGTATTGGCAGCACCTCCTGTGCCTAGGATTCAGGGCTCAGATTGCCCAGCATTAAATCCTAGTCTGGGTTCAAGAGGCTTTGCAGGATCATATGGCAATTTAATGTCCCTGCAGCATTGTTCTTATAGGACAACTGATTTCTCTTTTCAAACAACTGATTTGATTTAAGTGTGTATTTTTGGTATCTAACCACTTACCAGAAGAGCCTGCCTCTGGTTATAAAGCTCAAATGTGGAGGACTCTATTTTACCTTAGTAAGCACAATGAAGAGCTGAGCTTGAGAAAAAAACATTTCTAAAAAGAGATGTTCTGTTATGTCTTTACTGCAGTTCTTATGTTGGGGAGGTTTGGTGTCATTTTCAAAGCTAGTCTGTAACATTATAAGGTGCCCTGTTTTCTTTCCCCCTATAAAACAAAGCAAGCCCTCAGGGCAGCTCCTTGGAAGGTTTAAGAGACACAGCCAGTGATCTTAGGCCACCCTGGATGGCAGGAGGCCAAAAGAGGGGCTGGTACTACCCACTGCAGGGAACTGTTAAATTCCTGACCTAGTTTTTGAAAATATTGGAGGAAAAAGCAGAGACACAAATACTAGCTGTGGCCCCTTTCTGTAAGACCTCATTTCTCTTTTCATTTTACTTTAGCCACATTTGTTGAGCAGCAGGTGAAGCGCCTTTTAAAAGACTGTCATCGCCAAGGGAAGTCATCTGTTTTACATTAATTGTCCATTAGTCTCTAAGCCTCCATCCATTAAAATCCTCAGCCACTCATTATGAATGTTGTGCCTGAGTCCTGCTGTCAGCCTTTCAATGCAGAGCTGTTTTTCTGCATCTGACTTAATTACTCTAAGTGCCTGTTCCTTTGAGCGTACCAATTAATGCTAACTTTCTTTCTTTGCTAGGTTGAACAGAGAAACCAAGGTGAGGACAGTTCAGCTGCTGTTTACTCTAATTTATTAGAGATCTTTCTGCCACAAGCTCACAGTGGGTGCCTTACATCCACACTGCTGTGTGCTTGCCTGAGGACTTCTACATATGTTTTGAATAGACTTGGTTTTCTATAGGGAAAATGCTCCATAAATTTACAATCCACCCATGTTATTGCGACGAGGGGTTTAAATTTCATTTGCTTCCCATTCGTTTAAACATGTACTTTTTAAATGTATGTGGCAATCTGAACAACAGCTTGGATGAATTGACTTTGTTGATAGAAAAATTAAGCTTTCATCCTTTCTAATTATAGCTTGAGGGGTGGCAGTACAATAATTTAATTACTGTAGCTCCCTTAATATAACCAACTCACCTACCTTTAGCCTTATGGCTGCTGTTTTGAAAAAAAAATTAAATGGAGGAAGAGAAAAACTCATTAAGGCAACTGGGAGTAGCTTCTAGAAATTTTTGATAGGCATGGAGGCAAATGAAACTATTATATGGGATTCATAGAAACAGATTAACAAATTATCAATGCTTTATGAAACAATGAGAAAACAACCATTTTACTGTATTTCTTTTAAAATTTGTACCACATTCTCACTGATCAATACTGAATTATATATATTTTGTTAATATTAAAAATAGCCAATTAATATAAATTCTTTTCAAGATATTCTAATAATATATCTATTAATTCAGATTCTGATTGACTATTGACCTTAATTGAATTTATTACAGATTTTAAAACTTTCACCACAGTTTAGTTCCATCTTATAATTGAGTTTGTTAATTAAGGTCCCTGTTAGTATAAGGTAAGTACTTGTTGATGTGCTTGATTACCTCTAAGCAATGCTCCACTCCAGCAACTCTCACACACAATGTATCCACAAGGATTTAAATCACAGGATATAGTTGGGTGTAGTGGTGCACGCCTGCAATCCCAGCACTTTGGGAGGCTGAGACGGGAGAATCACAAGTTCAGAGCCAGTCTTTGCAAGGTGCTAAGCAACTCAGTGAGACCTTGTCTCTAAATAAAACACAAAATGGGGCTGGGGATGTGGCTCAGTGGTAGAATACCCCTAAGTTCAATCCCCTGTACCAAAAAAATAATAAAAATAAATTTAAAAATTATACGGCATAATAAAAGTTGAAGACAGAATTTTGTCTTTCTTATTTCTGGAGGATTGTTGGGAGAATGTTCTTTTTTTTTTTTTTGGTACCAGGTATTGAAGTCAGGGGTACTCGACCACTGAGCCACATCGCCAGCCCTATTTTGTGTTTTATTTAGACAGAGTCTCATTGAGTTGCTTAGCTCCTCGCTGTTGCTGAGGCTGGCTTTGAACCTACGATTCTTCTGTCTCAGCCTCTCAAGCTGCTGGGATTACAGGAGAGCGCCACTGAGCCTGGCTCATTTTTGACATAAATTATTTAGAGCAAAAATCAGCAACTGCACTTGGAAACACTTAAAATAGGTGAAGTCTGTCTCTGAGGTCCTTGGCAATTCTTTTTTTTTTTTTGCAAGAGTTTCCTAATTTGGCAGTACCTGCTCCTGAACTCTGTCCTCTTCTTTTACCCATCTGAGAGCCAATCCTATATCTCATATAAATGGCCCTGGTCAATAACAAGATTTTAGCAAACCATTATTGAGATTTAGGATTTTGACAATTTCAGAGGGTTATCCTCTTCATTCTCATTATTTTCATCCTCATCTTAGTCAACTTTTCTGAGCACAGTCTTGTACAGATCTCAGAGTGGTCCTTCCCCACCCAGATGGTGACTGTTGTCTTCTTGATGGGTCAGCTCCCCTGACAAGAATTGCTTCTGCCCCATGGGCACAAAGAGTGGCTTCATTCAATTTTACAGAGGGAAATTCTGTATCACTCTTAAGTAACAGACTAGCTTATTTCCTGAAAATGCCTTCAATACTTCACCCCATTGGTAGGACACTCTTAAAAAACCCTACCAGCTTTTTTCTCAACAGTTTTCAGAGCTTCGGAAAATCCAAAAATACAGTCTAAAAATTTAATGACAGATAGTAGACATTTTTATTTTTTTACTTTGAGACAGGGTCTCACTAAGTTGCTTAGGGCCTCATTAAGTTGCATAGCTTTGAACTCATGATCCTCCTGCCACAGCCTCCCAAACAGCTGGGATTATAGGCATGCACCACTACGTCTGGCTACTTTATGTTTTTTTGTTTGGGTTTTGTTTTTGTTTTTGTTTTTGGTACTGGGGATTGAACTCAGGGGCACTCAACCACTGAGCCACATCCCCAGCCCTATTTTGTGGTTTTGTGTGTGTGTGTGTGTGTAGAGTCAGGGTCTCACTGAGTTGCTTAGTGCCTCGTTGTTGCTGGGGCTGGCTTTGAACTCACAATTCTTCTGCCTCAGCCTCCCAAAGTGCAGGGATTACAGGCGTGTACCACTTCACCCAGTTTATTTTATGTTTTCTATTTTAAATTATTTTTCAATATTTCATCTGTTTCCTAATGGATCCTTGGGTAAACTGAGGAGTTTATTTAGCTATAAGATAAAGCACCTGGGCAGCATTACCCAAAGTGGTTTATGCACATCAGTTTTGCCATAGTCTACTTCCTGTGGTTAAATATGTTCAAGAAGCTATGAATATAATGTCATAGCACAATTGTACAATTTATAGCACAATTTATAGCACCATATCAAAAGCTCAGTGAGGTCCTGAAGTAAATAAGCCTGTTTAACTTTGTTTTACCCAGCATTTCTCTAACATATTCAGCTGAAGAGCCACTATATTTTTTTGCAGAAAACCTAATAACATCTAGAAAACAATGGGGCAGATCATCTCCTGGTGTCGTGGGTCTGGCATTGTCTTATCCTATAGAAAAGTCTATAGGCATATCATTGGTGGCAAGAATATTTTCTTGTTGCCCATCAATATTGAAGCCCAGGAGCTCAATGCAACAATGGAAATCTATTTCTGTGTCCTTAGTACAATGTTGAGCTAATTTTCTGATCGTGACTTTGTTGTGTAAAGAAGTATCATTCTGGGCTGGGGCTGGGGCTCAGTGGTAGACCACTTGCCTAGCATGGGTGAGGCACTGGGTTTGATCCTCAACACCACATAAAAATAAATAAATAAATAAATAAATAAAACAAAGGTATTGTGTCCATCTACAACTAGAAAAGAATATTAAAAAAAAAGTATCATTCTCATTAAAATCAGGATTGAAAGTAGATTTCTGGAAATAGTTGAATATAAATTTCCATAGAGTGTTATGGTTTGGGTCTTAAATGTCTTTCAAAGGCCTGTGGTACCACTGGAAGCTGGCGAAATTTTTAGGAAGTGAGGCCTGGTGGAAAGATGTCAGGTCATACCCTTGAAAGAGATATCCTCTTTCTCTGTGCTTCCCAGATACCACGAGATAAGCAGCTTTGCTGTACCACATGCTACCCACCACAATGTTCTGCCTTGCCACAGGCTCCCCAAACAACAAAGCCTACAGAGTATGGACTAACACCCCTGAAATCACTAACCAAAATAAACCTTTTTTTTTTTTGGTACTGGGGATTGAACTCAGGGGCACTGGACCACTGAGCCACATCCCCAGCCCTATTTTGTGTTTTATGTGAAGACAGGGTCTCACTGAGTTGCTTAGCGTCTCGCCATTGCTGAGGCTGGCTTTGAACTCGCGATTCTCCTGTCTCAGCCTCCTTAAGTGCTGGGATTATAAGCGTGAGCCACTGTGCCCGGCTCAAAATAAACCTTTTTGCCTTCATCATTGTTTATCTGGGATATGTTGTCACAATGATAGAAAGCCAACTTACATGGTAGAATACAATTGAATTCAAGCATAGTTGAGTGTTGTGGAGTAAAATAAGGTTTGCATCCTGCAGAAATTCCCAAAAGGCCTCTAACTGTCATAAACAACATGATACCAGCAAGTCCTAAAGTCCCTCTCAGCTTCTTTTTATTTGGTGAGGAAGTTACCAGAAATTGAACTCAGGAGCACTCGACCACTGAAACACATCCTCAGCCCCATTTCTAATTTTTTTAGAGACAAGGTCTCCCTGAGTTGCTTAGTGCCTCGCTGTTGCTGAGGCTGGCTTTGAACTCATAATCCTCTTGCCTCAGCCTCCCGAGCTGCTGGTATTATAGGCGTGCACCACCATGCCCAGCCCAGCTTCTTATTACAATAAATATCTGCCCTTTTGGATCAGTTTAAGAGAAAACTACATGCATCCCCTCCTTTTTTCTTATTGCTATAAACTCAGCATCAGACATCCATCCCATATCAACATGGCACAAAAGAGGAGTTCTATCCCAAGTTCAAGGTTAAATCCTGCATGATTTGCATATTCCAGTTTGCATAGTCCCATTCTTTCCAATGATATGTGCAGGGATGGGTTTATGAGCTACTTCTGACTAACAGGCCATACAAGCGGGGTAGATGGTTGGGGGGAATGTGAGGGGCGGGGAGTTTTCCTTATTTCTGAAAACATCAAACCCAGAAGCCATGCTCCCTTTTGGGCACTCAATGTTAATTTTGTTTCTGGATATCTCACTTGGTAAATTTACAACTATCCTACTTCTACAAAGAAAATGGTTTCAAAATAGAACTGATACTGAGGACAGCAGAGTAGAGGACAGGAGGACCCTAGTGGATGGCACCACTGAACCTCTGACTGTGCATACATTTCACATAGTTTAAGCCAATCAATTCATTATTTTTGTCTCTTGAGGCCCATATTTTCCAAATGACAGAGGCCCCTTTTAATGCAACTATTCATGGTCATTATTTTCACTCTGTAATTCTTCCTGGATATACTCTGTGAATGTGCAGGAAGCAGCAGAGAGCTAAACACTACATTTCTTTGTTCACAGACCTCCCTACTCTGGTGCCCCAGGCATACATGATGGTGCTTCCCTAGCAGGACAGCATGTCAGAACAGCTCCGGATGCAGTCATGGATGACAGCACATGCCCAGGACGGCCACCTACTGAGCACTTATGTGGCTGGAGGAAGGTTTTGAAAATAAAGGAAATTTATTTGGCTGGAGGAAGATTTTGAAAATAAATTATTTTCTTTCCTCCAAAAATTCCCTGATTCATTCTTCCCTTGGCAAACACTTTTAGTTGTTGCATTTACATATACATTTAATGTATGCATGATCATTATTAAATTTCTACTTTATTTGGAACTACTTGAAGGAAGTGACTTCATCTGTGTCCTCATACTTAACATATTGCAAGTTATGTGCATTCAATGAGTGCCTTCTTATTAGCTAGTATCTCTAATTTTTTTTTATTATAAGAGAGACACAAGAAAATAATTTCCTAGCCACGCCCTGTCACTAGGGATTTAATCAGAAAGCAGAAGACTTTCTAGATTCTTTTTTTTATTAGAGAGAGTTGAGAGTGAGGTTTACCCAACCGTTAAAAGGGTTAGGTAAGTAAAAGCCAGAAGGTTGCTGTTAGGACATCTGGCAGATGTCCTAAAAGGTCTCAAGGGCAGATGAGGCTGCTGATATGATCAAGCTGCCCACAATGGGTGTTTCCCAGAGGGCTCCAAGAAGCTGAGGCTTTGAGGAACTGTCTGGAACTGGCAGCAAAGAACAATGGCCTTTCCTTCTTTACCACCTTGTACAGCTCATGGGAGTGCCCCTCACTGTGCTAATCTACCTGCGAGGTATATGGAGAAAGAACCAGGAAATGAGCTTCCTGGTTTTCCTCTGAGATATAGAAAAAAAAAATGAGAGACATGAATCGCAATGAGGCTGAGTTGCCAAGAGACCACTCAGCAACCCTGCCCTACATCTTATATATAAATAGAAAATAAAAGCAAAGAGAAATTGATAAGCAACTGTCTTTAATTTACACCAAAGACAAGATAATTTTGTCAAAAAGCATTTAACATACAGTTAATTGGTGGTGTGTCTGCTCTGCAGAAGTGGAGACATTTTTTTGTCTTCCATTAAATTATTTCTTTCTCAAAATGCACTCAGGCACCTGGGATATGACGCTAGAGCCAGATATAGCAGCACTGATTTCACTGGCAGTTTCGTTAGAAGCCTGAGATCTGGTGTGGCTTTCTGAAATCTTCATCTATAAAGATTGATGCAGTTGAGTAAAAACTTACGTATTTGCTTGCAGGGGTGTCAAGTACATAGTAAAATGACAACAACTATTTCAACCAAGAAATTAGCAATTTTCTTCCTCCTGATTTAAGAAGGAAAAAATAGCTGTGGAGGAAAGTGATGATGTTTCTAAACTTATACACACATGTATACCTACACTCCTAATGATCATCACATTTACAGCTAACCTAATTTTCTGAGATGGACCTGGAGTGAAGGGAGAAAGAACATAATCAACCAGAAGCAAGATGCAGCAAGAAAAAGCTTGTGTGTGTGTGTGTGTGTGTGTGTGTGTATGTGTGTGTGTGTGATATTTTCTGGGGAAGCTAGATGTTTTGGTTCAGAAGAGAGGTCCCATCATGAATTCAGCCTTCTGGAAACCCCCAGAGAAAGATCTGCAAGTCCCTTCAGTATGAGATTTCTGCAAACTCCGTGGGTGCTTGCAATTCCTGCAGCAAACACTCTAATGCAAGAAAGCAGCAGGAAGTCAGAGGCCTGGAAAGGCACATCTGAGGACATCCTCAAGGTTAAAATTTGCTGGATGGTCTGGTAAGTTAACTGGGATAAAGAAAATATTAAAGTGGATAAAGAAAATATTTAAGTAAAGGAATATATGGTTAGGGACCAATTATTTGTTATTTTCCCTATTCCTCTCACAAATTAGCATAAATAATTGAAAAACGACCAGCCACATGTGCTTTTGTGGATGGTAATAATCTTAGAGGCTGCTGCTGACATTCTACCTAATAAATTGGGCTAGATGGACAAGCCAGCAAGGTTGGATGTGCTGCAGCCAGATTGCCTCAAAGCTGGGATCCTGCCTACCAGGGTCTTGCACCTGCAGCAATGCCCCACTATATGTTTTAGCAGGACTTTGGTTCAATCAGTACCTTCTTTCCTAGTTCTATATTGTGGCCATCAGTGTGACTGCTCTGCTGCCCTCTCCTTGGTGTGGGCTACCTGCTGATGAGCTCAGGCCCGCCTTTGCACCTGTGTTCCCTAAAAGGTGCTGTCCTCCTAATTTAAATCACACAAAATGACTCAGCCATGCTGTGTATGCAACTGGCCCAGTGGAGGTGAGCACAGGTCACACTCTGTTGCTCCCATTGTCCCAAGTCTATTTGTTCACCTGAGCACATTGATGCTCATGCTGCAAATTGATACAGATGGAAATGTGTTCTTCAGTTTCTCATGCTTTCTGCTTGTGAGATTGTATTCTCCCTTTTGAGCAGAAGGACACAGTACATGGAAACATACTTCAGTGCTTAAAGGTTTGAAAAGTCCTTGTAAGGTTTGATAAATAGACTCCTTATAAGGAAAAATTAATACAATGACAAGCATGACTGCACAGAATATTCAGAATTTTGATGTGTGATAAATCACATGTGTCATCCTTTGCTTTGTAAATATTAAGTCTTCTTATGCTGAAAGAAGCCAGGCTATCCAAGTAATATTCTAGGCTTTTAGTGTACCAATAATACATGTTCATTTAGGGGAAAATTAAGAGATCTTCCAAAGAAAAACATTAGATTTCAAGCAAAAACTTAACAATATAATATTCTGCAGTTTGATATGGTGATGCACTCCTGTAATCCAGCAACTTGGGAGTCTGAGACAAGAAGATCAAAAACTTGAGGCCAGCTTCAGCAACTTAGTGACACCCTGTCTCAAAATAAAAAATAAAAAGAACCAAGGATGCAACTCAGTGGTAAAGCATCCCCAAGTTCAGTCCCTAGTATCAAAAAATAATAATAATAAGTAAAAAGCAAAAACAATACCACCAAAACAAACAAAAAATACAATAAGTGCTATGTTACAGATTTCACAAAGTGAATATTTTTATAACAATTAACAATTCTCTGTATTGCCATTATTGGTTTAACTTTTATAAAAATACTACTGTGGCCAGGTGTAGTGGTGCATACTTGTAATCTCAGCAGCTCAGGAGGCTGAGACAGAAGGATCACAAGTGCAAAGCTAGCCTCAGCAACTTAGTGAGACCCTGACTCAAAATAAAAAATAAAAAGGCTGGGGATGTGGCTCAGAGGTTAAACATTCCTGGGTTCAATTCCTGATACCAAAAAAAAAAAAAAATGATAGTGCTGTGAAAATTTAATCATAAATGTATATTATTTTGTATATATTTTATTTTCCATGGTCACATCTGATGATTAGCATATGCTGTGTGCCCTACAGTGTTATTAAGTCCAGATTATCGATTAAGACTCCAAATGTGTGGCAAATCTTACAGCATAAAGATTGTTCAGTGAACATGGGATATCCTTAAAACTCAGTCCCACCCATTCAAAGAGGAATCATTATCTGTGAAAATAATAATGGAGAGTGAATAGCACAATGCAAAGACAACTGAGCAATTTGTTCAGCAACTCTGCACACCTATCAGAGATGACCATCATCTCTGTATGCTTATGCAATGTGAAAGGTGTGGATCACAGTGAGATTTTAACCAGGAAACATATACTAAGGGTCTGCTCAGTTTTTTCAGTAACCACTTGGGAGTGCTGCCCCTCCCCAGGGGTCATCGTTGCTACTGACAGAGGGTTCACAGCATCATGTGCCCAGCCTATGTTGAGAGCTTTTCATGTGCTGCCTAGGGGGACTCTCACAACAAACTAAGTAGTGGTTAAAAAGAATTCAAGTGACCAGGGCTTAAATCCTGGCTCCACTAAGTGCTCCAGTGTGACTTTAAAGCATGACTTATGTATCCTCTCTGCTCTTCAGTTCATGGATTAATACATCTAAAATGATTAGCACATGCTTTACACTTGCTAAACACTCAATGTGTTCAGTATCATTACTTCTCTATGTGTGGATGGTTCCTGCCCACAAGAGCTTATGATGTACTTGAAGAAACCCCATGAGTCAGCCTGAGAACAAGCAAGATTTGCTATAGACCATAAAAATCAGAAGAATTAAGGAAACAAGGTGAGAAATGAGGGCTTGAGTTGGTTAGAATGACTTTCACAGAAAAAGTAGGATTTAGTTTAAGTTTTAGAGAATGGAAGGAGATAAATGGACAGGAGAAAGAATGGTATTCCAATAGGGGCAAGAAGAAGCCAAGACCTAGAGATGGCAATGACCATAGAGGGCAGGGGATAGAGAAAATTACCCAATGGGAAGGAAATAAGAAAAATGATATTCAAGGAGATGGAGAAGCAGAAACCAGGGTGCTGTACCTGGCTGGCCACCAGAGTACTCCTGAAAGGATGCTGTAGGGCTGTGTTTCCATTAGCATCACCTGGAAATTCTCAGAAATGACAATTCTCAGGCTCCACCCCAGGCCCTCTATATTGGCAGCTCTGGGGATAACTCTAGCTGGTGGCACACAACAAAATCTGAGGGCACTGGTGCAGTGAATGACAAGAAGGCCCTGATCCTGCCTTCTCCTTCCTGCTTAGACAAGCGCCCCTTCCCAGCAGCCTCAAGTACAGGCCCATGGAAGTCTATACCACAAGCATGTCTCCTTCAGTCTAAGAGAAAGAGTCCCAGGGGCAAGCAGTGAAAATGGAGAACTTATCCCTCCTCACATCTTCAGTTACTTCCAAAGGCCCAGTCCCAACATCCACCACTGACATCTGGGAAGGAGTTAGGCCTTTTATTGTTATTTGTTTAAATTTTGTTAGGCTCTTCAGTATCCCACAGAGTGGATCTTGGGCAGTGCAGAGCTGGGTGAAGAATTCTGACTGAGAGCTGGTATGTGGCGTTTAGTAACCTCTCTGTTGGCTTTTAAGGGTTTAGAAACTTTATCATAGGAAATATTGAAATAATTTAGAGTATTTTCAGAATAGAAAGGGCAGTGATACAGCCCCCAACCTAATGTAATCAATTTAAGAAATTGATACTCGAGTTATAGTCTTTGTGAACCAATCCAATTCCATCAGCCTCATAAAGACCCTGGTATTATCACTCACTAGCTGATATAGCTTTTCAGTCTTTATTAAATTCTGGGCTTGTGCAGGTGTCCCATGGAGGATGGAGTGTGTCATTTGCTGTTAAGAGCAAACAAATGGCCCTTTGATAGAAAAGGAGCATTGTGAGAGGCAGAGCAGGTCATGTGACTTCCCTCAGGAAGGCGCTCTAACATCTTTTTTGAGTGTTTTGCTCACTTAATCTGGAAATGCAGGTGATGGAGCAGATGGATTACATTTTCTGGCTTCCTTAATTTCCCTTATTGATTTGTTTGATTAGTGCTTAAAATTCATAGACAAGTTTAAATTCATTCAAGAGTCTAATGCTTCTAAAATAATTCCAGAATCTGTTAAATTGCTTTTTTTTATTATTCTGACACATAAAACATTTCATCTTAGATATAGTTGCCTTTCATAGGAATATGAAGACAAGGGTGAAGTTGAGAAGCCAGAGAATTGGGCAGCAATACTTAAATTTCCATTTCCGTCAATTGTGTAGGGGAAGAAAGTTAGTTTATTATGCATAACTGCAAAACATGAATCCAAAATTCTAGAGGGAATCACAGGCATGCTGTGTTTCTTGCCCAGCAATCATCTGCTTCTATAGTATTGGAAATCTATACAAATCAACAAACTAGAAATGAAAGCAGTGATGTGAAATTGGTCTCCAAAACTCTTCTTTTTCAATTTAAAATGTATTGCCTAATGGATGAGGTAGAATAGGAAGTTGTCATTTGTTGGTTAATAAGCATTCCAACTAATGTCAAGAATACTGAAGCTCCTTAGCTAGGATATACTTTTCTTTTCAGAGCTGGCATGATGAGAAAGAGGAGAAAAGGAAGACAGTCTTCTGAATGGAGTGCTATTCTCTTATGTTTGTCCGACCAACCCAATGCCCAATCCTATCGTGATAACTTGGCACTGATGTTCTTATATAAAAATGATGAAAGATTTTTGTTTCATTCTTTTGACATAATACTGCTTCAGCACCTCATCATCCATTCAATACTGCAACACTCAGCTAACCAGTGCTATAGCCATTAGTCTTAACTTTCCCTTATTTCATAAGCCTATCTCTGCCTATCAGTTGTCCTAACAATTCCTGTGGCTTTTTACTGTCTTGAGGATGTCTGGCTGTATACATGAATATGTCAGTAATATTTACATACATGACAAGCAAACTGTCCAAGATGGCTTTGAAGATCTCTGTGAGAAGACTTCACTCTGCTTTGTAACCCTTAGCTATATTACTACCCCTCAGCGTGGCTGTGTACCTTATCTCAGGATTTAACCAAGGTCATCCCCAGAGTCTCTTATTGTGCTTCCTCATTCTCACCTCACAGTCTTTGAATGAGACAAACCTGGAGGTACACATAGAACTTAAGTCTGTGTATATAGTTTTGCCCTTGCTCTTAACTCTCTTGGCTTACGCCGAAGTCTGGCAAGAAAATACTGACTTTTTCTTTTACAAGGTCAAGCATATAGCAGAGAAAAAAACATTCTGTCTGGTCACACTCTTAAGTTCATGGTTTGGGCCCCTATAACAAAAGACAGACTAGAGAAAAGCAAAAAAATACATATATATATATATATACATATATACATATATATATATATATTTTTTTAAATATGTTTTACCTGGCCTGGGAAACTTAAAGGCCTAAAAAAGAGTTAAACCTGAGAGTTTTGTGTTGTAAGTAGGTTTGGTGAAGAGGGGACTGTCCTGGAGAAGCACGGTGGGGCAAAGGGTATGAGGTGAGTGTGCTGGGATAGGGGGAGCTTGGCAAGCCTGTCTATTTGGATTCCTTTCTGTGTCTCTTCATCTTCAGAGAAAAGGATGCCTCCTCCATCTCTAGGGAGGGCACCTCTCGAGTGAGAATGTTACGTTCTGCTTCAGGGTAAAGACCTGGAAGAAGATCAGAGAGACTTTTCTGTTTCTGTTATTGTCCTGGATTCCTTCAGCCTACACAATTCAGTATGCCCAAGTGCCAAATTTTAGAGTAGTGTGTCCTGAACCCCATCAGACATCAGCTCTTCTAGATGTCTTTCCAAGTCCCTAGGGTCAGGAGCTGCTTTGATTTCTGTCCCCATGGACCTATACCTCTGAAGGCACCTATCATACTTTTCTGCAACTTGTTTCTATGTTTGCTGTCACCACTAATGTGTGAGTCCACCAAGGGCCCCTTGTCTTACTCTTCTTGGTCTGCTTTTCAAGAGCCTGATTAGTTTTTGGTCGAAATTGGTTCTTATAAATATATGACAAACTAAAATGGTTGGAGGGTCCCATCATACCTAGTGGGAAACATTTGAGAAAAGAGCTTTCAGGACCTGGCAGCCTAGGCAGCACCACTATGTTAAATATTTTTAACAGTAGAATAGAAAAACTGTGGGAAAGAAGATTCCATAGAGTCCAGAAAATGGTTTCTAGAACAAATTTGCCTGGAGTCTTAGGAGTTCAGGTCTGAGATGCACAGGACAAAATAGTTCTCTGCTTAAAAGTGACCTCCTCAGTATACCCAGTGTGGCTGGAAGCATGGTAGGTGCAGAAAATATATTAGTTGAGTAGTTCTCCAACTGCCTTCTCAAATGTTAGACATCTCTCTCTCTCTCAGGAACTTAACCTGCTTTATTTGTCTTCCTTATTCTAACCAAGGTCTAATAGTTTATTATGCATCATCTATCTACTGTCTGGCTACCACTAGAAGATCAACAAGGCAAAAACTTGATTGAATCCATAGAATCTATAACAGCATGTGGCACATGGTAGATCCTCAGTAATTATTTGTTGAAAAAATAAAGTATTTTTTTCAGGAATCAGTGATTCCAGTTGCTGCTTGTTTCTAGAATTAATGATTTAATATACTGTTTCAGTCTGTTTTGTTTGTTTTTAGTCTGTTTTGTTTTGACACTGAGGTCTGTTTCAGAGGTCTCAGTCCATAGCCAGCTGGGCCCAAGATGAGGTAGAACATCATGGCAAAAGGGGATGGTAGGTGAAAGCAGCTCAGAACATGATACCAGGAAAGATAGAGAGAGGGAGTGATATTAAGCTCAGCTCACAAAATATATACCCCAAAGGCATGCCCCCAGTGACCCACCTCCTCCAGCCACACCCCAATTAATCTTTGATTATGTTAACACTCTCATAACCCCAATCATTTCACCTCTAAACTTTCCCACATTGTCTCACACATGAGATTTGGGGGGACACCTAATATCTAAATCATAACATATATTTAGTTTTATGGGAGTTTGAGCTAAGAGTAAGAAATCAGATGAAACCAGAGGCAGTGACTGGAAAAGTCCCGCCCTGCCTCCAGGACCATGAGAGAAGAGGCCTCCCGAAGCCTATTCACCCTCTGCCAGTCCCTGGGGTTTGTAACAATGACTCTAAATCAAGATGCAGTTTGTCTTCATTTTTTATTAAGTTATCATTTGCTCATGTATTTGGTGACTACTCAACTGATGTTCTCAACACCTACCACACCTCAGACCATACTGGGTATACTGAAGATCAAATAATTCAGCATCACCTTTTCCTTCAGATCACACATTTACAAAACATGAGCTGACAGATACTTTGATAGACCTTGGACAAAGAGCTAAGAGAATACAGCTGTGGGACAATTAATTCTTCTTAGTCAAGAATGCAGTTCCAGAAAATATTTCAGAGAGGCAACATTTAGACAGAGGCTTGAAGGATGAGCAGAAATTTCCCCCATAAATGCCATTGTCTTCTCCCTCACCTCCACTCCTATTTTCACCATGCTCCCTTGAATCTTGATGGGACCACCTGGTGATACCTTCCAATAATTAAGATTGATGACCCCAGTAACCCTATTTCTTATACTTTGGTGGATGAAGCTATAACCTTCTGATGGCATTCATCCTGCTCCACTTTACTCCAGACAGGACAGTGTGAGAACTTGGGTATATTACCTTAGCCTTAATGTCTTAGATTCCTCATTTGAAAAAATGCAAACTGCATAATTTTTAAACTACTTTTTAGGTCTAGAATTCCTTGACCCATGATTCAGAAGGTGCACTTGAGCATTATCTGGCACCCACAGTAAGTCTGAGATGTAGCATGGTGGATGGAGAATGCCTTCCAAAATTGGGAGGCTTGGACAATTTCTGCTTACTTGGTGAATTCTAGGAAATTATGCAAAACTTAAGCTAAGACATCAAAAAGACTTTCTTTTTCCTTAAGACTCTGCTAATTATAAATAGTATAATTCTTTGACAACTAGCACATTTCATTTCTGGAGATAGTTAAAAATAACATGCTTAACTGCCCCACACTCTGGAACAGGAAAATAGTGGCCTATTAATTGCATCTGTCTGCTCTGATCCAACCATGGTCCATCTACATGTATATGTACATGTATGTGTATACACATTTGCTACATAGTTGCTTTAATGTCACTTACTGGGCAAGTGTAGCTAGAACAGATTCCATTAGGTGCCTAGTGCATGGAGGACCTCACCATGAAGGATGCTGCTCCTAAGGAATGGTTCCTGCTCCACAGGACCACAGCTTGTTATCATGAAATGTGAGCTGGGGGCTGCCATGAAATCACAGGCATGCTGTGGCACTGGAACTTTCTCTAAAATCCTAGGACACAGGATTAAATGATATTGGTATCATTTAATAGCTCCCATTATTATCATGTGATGGGCTTTTTTAACTTCTAAATTCACCTTTTTATTTCAGGCAAAGTGACAAAAGTACAAATTGTTGACTTGATAACTGCTCTAGTCAAAACAGACTGTTCATGTGTTGTTTTTCTTGTCCCATTAGAATTTAAAATCCCTATTTCTTTCAATTAAATCTTGGATCACCAATATGCTTCTGAAACTCCATTTAGTTATTAAATGGGAAATGTGCTATTATAAAGCTGAGAAAATTCATTGTTTTATAGTTTGGTTTACCATTAAAGATTAAAAATGCTAATGGAATCATAATTTGGGGCTTTAATGAGAACACTATTCCAATGTTTTTATAGAAGTACCTTATTTTTCTTCAAATATAACATCAGTTACAATAAGATATATAAATTTTTCACTTCTCAGCAAGATCTGAAAGTATGATAATACACTTAATTGCAGAGGATATTGGAGAGACAGATACTCTCATATTTTTTGTGAGATATAAACTTAAGAGAAGCTCTCTTGATGGCAATTTGGTAAAATTATTCCAAATTTAAAATTTACAATGAAGTGGGGCTGAGAAAAGTGGGCTCCAGGATGTAGGAGTAGAGATGAGGGAGGTAGGGTAGCCAGAACAGGGTACAGAGGGTGAGCAGGCATGGGAGTCAGAGCCCAAGCAGGATGAGAAGGGAGTCCAAGTGAATGGGTGGCAGTAACAGCAGTCCACTGCAGGGCCTCAGAACCCAGGTGGGATGAGACTGGGGTGGCTTGGCACAGAGTGTCAGAGCCAAGTAGGGCTAAGAGACTGTCCTCGAAGGGCCTAGAACAAGGTCAAAACACAGTGGAAGCCAGTCATGGTGGTGTGTACCTATAATCCCAGCCACACAGGTGAGTAAAGTATGTAGATAGATTGAACCTTAGAGTTGTGGAAACATTGTGAGACCCTGTCTTGAACAAAGAATGAACTAAACAAACAAACAAACAACAACGATGACAATAAAAACTCAGTGGGGTTTCTGTGCAAGGTTTTGGAGCCTTACGTGTGGTGTTCAAACATAGGGAGTAGGGAGATGCTAGTATAAAGGATCTGGAGAAGGGTAGCATGCTGGAAGTTGGATCAAATTTGATGGATGATAATGTGAGCCAGGATTCTCTACAGACTTGGAAAAATCTAGTATGAACCTCATGGTGTTGGATTAGAATTGGGGTATTGGTAAGAACTCATGGTTTTTTAGTATGCATACATAGTTACAGAAATAAGCAAATGCAACATATATATGCATATACATGTAAGTTTGTATGTGTGTGCATGTGTACATACATCTACTAATTTGGTCCACTGTGGCAGCCTGGGAATGACAATATATCAGTAGCAATGAGCACACCTAGGGCACAGGTATGGATTTCTAAATAACTTTCAGTGCTAAAAGTAACCAAAGATCCTAGAATAAATGGCCAATAGCAGGGCTAGGTCAGTGAAAGGTATGCATCTGGCTTCAAGGACCCTAGCAACGGGCTCTTGGAGTGGATATATCAGTGCTTCTCAGAAACTGTTCATTCAAACTCCAGTTTCATGAATCTTCATATCTGCATGCCATCCATGCTATTATTGAATATTTTTCTTCTAATAGATTCTGCTTTAGTTTATTATAAAAAATTTTTTTAAAGTATATATTAGGGCCTTGTAGTTAAAATCAAAATTATTTTTCTGTACACTGAAGATAAAAGTAAAAATAAACACTAAAATTTGCCTCAAATATTACTGTTTTTAAAATTTAATAATAAAATGAAACAAAAATATAAAAAGAATAAATTTAATCCATTGACACAAAAATGAATATCTGAAATACTGTTTCTCCATTGACTTAAACTATGATCAGCCATTAATAAAAGAAACCATTTGGTTGGATTTCACTGAATTGGAGAAGAAAATGAGATTCTAGACCAGCAAAATAATTGAACTTTTGACCTTTTCTGTTAGCAAGTTCAGAGAAGTCCTACCAACCTGTACAAACCAGAAAAAGGCATTGAGGATTATTTGACAATCTATAATCAAAATGGTATGAGACTTTGGTTCAATGAAATGCAGTTTCAGGAAATAACTATAAATGAATTCCAGGTGCCATTAATGGACCAGGAGTCCAGACAAATAAGCTATGGTTGTTGGTTCAGTAGGTGGGCTCAGCTCACCCTGCCAACCTTTCTCTGTTCCCCTCTTGCCCTCACCCCTGAATTTCTGCTATCTCCACTTCAAATCCAGCAGCAAGCCAACAACATGGACACTGGGGCCAGAGAGTTGTCAACCAGTTTTTACACAATGGTGCATATCTTAAACATACCTTTGTCCCTTTTTTCTTCCTTCTTGGCTTTTAAGGAAATTCTTTATTCTGGAATTATAAAACTCTCTCTGAACCCAATTTCTAAGGAGATAGCTTTCCTCAGGTACCATTTTAAAAGAGGGTAGGATTTCTCATTCTCTCTCAATTTTTTCTTTCCTTTGGTCCATTTCCCAACTTTACCTGGGTACTTTGTGGCTGATGCTCCCTTTCACTAACTGAGGCTACTCTCACCACACTAAAAAAAAACCACTGGCCAGGGGTAGCTGCTGGGCATTGTGCAATAACTGCTAGATTACAACAAGCCGGACTTGGCATTTAAGGGATCAGAGAGAAATCCTTAACTTTTCTGACGTTTAGTGTGCTAACCACCTTCAGGCTTTGGTAAGGATAAAAAGAAACTAAAGCGTCTGAAAGCCTGTTGTAAACTATAAAGGATCCTGCAAATGTCAAGGATTACTATGTTTCTCAACCTCATCCACATGGACATTTTGAGCTGGATAATTATTCTTTGTGATGGGCTCTCCTGTGCTTTTTGTAGGGCACATACCAGCAACTCTGGCCTGTGTTTACCAGATGCCAGTAGCATCTACTCTCCAGATGTGACAACCAAAATGTTTCAATACATTGCCTAATATCCCCACAGGAACAAAATGCACCTGGTTGAGATCTACCACTCTAAAAGTCAGGGAACCTCCTTTGGAAAGATAATGTATTTCTAGCAAATTATACTGAAATAACCAGAAACATTCATACGTTGTTGGATAAAGCCACAACATTTGATTTCATAATATGTAAAAACTAAAAATCACCATAATTTCCAGCAATGAAGAGTTGGTTAAAATAATTATGGCACAGCCACTCGACAGAGTGCTATGCAGACATCGTATCCCAGGTTATCTTCACTCTTGGAATGTTCAGCATCAACTCCCTTCTTTTCCAGCCTCATAGGTGGAGACCAGGTTGCCAGTCAGACTGTTGATAACCAAGTGGGATAAAATGTGTTATTCTAGGTCAAAACAGTTAAAGTCTGTCTTCCTGCATCATCTTTCACTTCCTGCAGCAATGACAGAAGCCATGTGTTAAAGTGCCAAGGCCTCAGTTAGAAGCATCCTGGGTCCCTCTACTTGGAAAAAAGCTGGCCCACAGTGATATCTGCATTATTGAGAAAACATAAACAAAAACAAACAAGAAAAAACTTGTGAGCCACTAACAGGCCAGTGTTGTTATTCTTGTGTAGTTTTATCCCAACTTATAAAAGACTGCCACTATAGAAAGCAAAATAAAAACAGTAGATACATTTCAGTGGTGGTTGATTCTTCCATTCATTTCAACAAAGATTTACGGGGCCCATAGGCACAGCACTGTAAGAGAAAATGACATTCAGTGATGAAAATAGTATTATCTTCACCTGAGGGAAACTCACAATCCATTCATAGGTTAGAAGAAAATGCAGGTAGGATATTCTTAATCTAAAAGGTGAAGAAGAAGAAGAAGAAGAAGAGAAGAAGAGGAAGAGGAGGAGGAGGAGGAAGGAGGAGGAGGAGGAGGAGGAGAAAAAAAAGAGGTCTTAACACCAAAAGAAAAAAAATTCTACATCTGTGGCCTAAAGGGAGAAAGAACTGGGCACACACTTCATGTACCTGTGACAGTGCAGATTTGTACAACTTGGTTTGCACAAACGAGGATTAAAAACACAGTGCTCTAGGATGTTCTGTCATGATTGAGCAAATCCTGCTGTGAACATGGCTTGTAGAAGGAAATTTCATTAGATTGTTGGGTTTTCTTCCCCTAAAAGTGTCACCTCTGTTTAGGACTAGATGCCTGTAATCTTTCTGCTCTATTTGCTGCATGAACATTCATTATTTTAGATCAAAGAAAACAGAGGAAGCCACTCACACTTCCCCAGTGTCTCTCTCATTAAAATTAATTATTTTCCCAGTTCAGTCCTCTTTGTTCACAATTGTGTCCGGTGAGGGAATGGGTCTTAAGAAACCCAATTATGTTGGAGGCAGTTTCGGAGTCAGATGAAAGGGCTGGGGGCTGGGGCTTAAGAAAGGGCTGGCAGAGAATAACTGCACATTTCCAACGATCTGCCACGCTCAGATTTCTCCTCCTTGGGATTAGTTGTGAAAGCACTTTGCCTTAAATATAGAAAATTTTTAGTTTTAATGTCTAAAGCTGAGAATAATGAATTTCAT
Organism: Geosciurus inauris; assembly: GCA_004024805.1. NCBI lineage: Eukaryota > Metazoa > Chordata > Mammalia > Rodentia > Sciuridae > Geosciurus > Geosciurus inauris. Next base: position 21,930 of record PVHX01010893.1, read on the forward strand.
TTTAAAAAGAATGAAATCATTTTCTCTATTGCTTTGTAGCACATGATTTAATTACTACATCAGACAATAAAGAAATTACAATTCATTCTGGGAAGTATTTTGGTAATATTGTGCAGCTATGGGTTTCCCTCGCTTTATTTAATGAACCTATAAAATACATATAAATGATTCCTTCAGACAGAGGGATTTGATTCCCAGTTCATTGGGGAATGAATATATTGATTATTGTCAATGCATAAACCATGTCCAATTAAATGTTTCAGTAGAAGTAATTTCACAGAAAAGACCTTGACAGCATAGCTTAATGTAATTTATTTTAATTTTCATTTGTTAATGGAAAACAAGAGCTTTGTATTCTAAAGACAAAAATGATGTGCATAAAATTTCAAAGGAGTGGTAAAAATGAAGAATTAGTGCTATCTCTCACTCACAGACTCATCTTGAGAGAACAGAATGTGTACCATGTAACAGTCTGCATCTGGGGAAGGCTCTGAAGAGCTTGTGCTACATCCCCCAGACTTTGGCTTTTCATGCCTGTTAGCCACATGCTTAATGGTGCTGTTGATCCACACCTGGAAAGCAATGACATCCTCCCTCCACCAGGATGAGGGACTAATTGTAGCCCTTGCAGTGTCTGAATCCCTGGAAGAGGCTCAGGACTCACCTTAACCAGAGAAAGTAGAATAGTCTAGTTCAGTTTTCTTAAGAATTCTGCAAGATGAGAGGTCACTGGGGGCTTACAATGAGAGGGTATTCAGTGCTGCTGAATGTTTGAGCAATCCAAATACGCAGCATGGGCATTAGCAACCAAGGTTGGATTTCTTTTTTTCCATGATGAGCATTGGTTCAGTTTTGCTCTACAATATTATATATGCATTATAGAAGATATAGATCACACAGGCTAGGCAGAATAAAGAAAAATTAAAAAGTCATAGATTCCCTTCTCTTCAAGGAAATAATCATTGTGAATATTTTTGAGTTTGTCATTCCAGATTTTTTCCTACGTATGTGTTTAATTTTTAAATTTAGTAATATTTCAATAACATCTTTTTATATTACTATACATGCATGTGTACAACTTGTAGTTGCTGCATGCTGTTCTATTATGTAGCTATGACCTAATTTATTGAAACAAGATTATTGACATTTAGTTGTTTACATCTTATTCTATTATATGTCATGCCATTAAATTTTTTTAACATCCTATTTTTGTGTACTTGTTTAATTTTTTCCTTAGGATAAATCTGAGAATTAGAACTGTTGTGTCAAAGAAATATGTAATTTTTCTTTTTTTTTAATTTTCAGTGGTACTGGGGGTTGGATCTAGGGTCTTGCACATACTAGGCAAGCACTCAACCTTTGATCTATATCTCCAGTCCAGAAATACATATTTTTTATGCTGATGTTACATAGCACCAAATTGTCTCCTGGGGTGAACAACCTCTAAAATGGATCCAAATGATCCTCCCTTCTGGTATTTTGCACTGTTAAATGTGTGGCCCTGTGTTGGGTTAGACTGAGATCTCCAGCCAATAGCCAGAGAGGACTATAGACTGCCCTCATCCCTATGAGTGAGGTGAGAAGAGGATTCTCTCTAATGAAGCTTTGAGATGACTCTGACCCAAATTGACTCCTTAGTTGCAGCCTTGGGAGAAACACTGACCCTAAGAACCCAGCTAAGCTGCAAGATACCTGACCCATAGAGGATAACAGTCATTGCTTTAAGTGCAATAAGCACACCCCGCAGTGACCATCCTCATTTAGATTCTCACTGGCGGTAGGCATACCAGTGCACATTCCCACCTGCTCATCAATGTTGGGCTTTTTAGTCTTTGCTAGACTGTTTGCATTTCTTGTATTATTACCAGAGCTTAATATTTAAATATATGTATTGTTTGTGTTTCTTTTTTATTGAATTATCCATTTGTGTCATCTATTTTCCGATGAAAGGTTTGTCTTCTTTCTTGCAAATATAAAGAAGTCTTTATATATTAGAAGTATTGCAAATTCCCAAGCCATACAAACACATACACTAGTTTTCTGTATTTCTATTTTTAATTGTTGCAGAAATCTTGTACATAGTTTTGTTGTCAAATTTTTACATAGTAGATTCTGTTTTCTGTCTTTGATATTGCACTTTTAAATTTTTTGTGTCTTAAAACATTAATATTCTCTCTTATATTTTCTTCTAGTACTTTTATAATTTTAATACCTATAAAAAGTCTTAAATGTTTCTAAAGCTTAATATAGCGTAAGATGTAATGTTCTATTTTAATTTTTCCCATGATAATCAGTTGAACTAATATCATTGATTTAATTATTCTCTTCCCAATCATTTTAAGTACTGAGAGATTATAATCTGCTTTTATATTTTACAGGGCAAATTTCTTATTACTTTTGTGCTGTGAAATTTTTCTTAGGCACTTTCATATATTTATACTCACAATATTAATTTTTAATTATTTTATCATGACACCAAGGTTAAATTTAATATCTTTATAAGGATATCTTATATCTTTAATATCTTTATAAGGATAACTATTCCTGCCCAGGATCACAGTGTTATCTCCATTTATTCAGTCTTTCTATACTATAGCTAAATGTTAGTTACCTTTATACAGATACTGAACATTTTATTTATTTTTGTTTTATTTATTTGTGGTCAAATTTTTACAAAGTAGATTTTGTGGTGGGGTTTTTGTCTTGTTTTAAAGTTATTATTGTGGTGGTAGTGGTTGTTTTGTTGACAGATTTTAAGCTCCATGTGTGAGGTTATAGTTGATTTTGTTCATTATTACATTTCTAGTATCTAGTGTTGTCCTGACATAAAAAACACTTGGGGGCTGGGGTTATAGTTCAGTGGTAGAGCGCTCACCTAGCACACGTAAGGCACTGGGTTCTATCCTCAGCACCACATAAAAATAAAATAAAGATATTCTATCCACCTACAACTAAAAAATAAAAAATAATTAAAATAAAAACAAAAAACACTTGATATTTTGCTTTATGAATGAATGAATAAATGATCCAATCAGAGAGAAAACAGCTAATGTTTCATTGTATTTTTCCAACAAGCTACTGATAGCATATGGGAAAGCAAAAGGAATGGAAACAATCACATAAACAAAACTATACAACTTCTATGTACATCTAATACCATTAAAATGTCTACAACCTGAGAAAAAATACTTAGACTCTCTGTAAAAGGAAAGAAATACAATCTCTATTATGCCAAGAGCTCTTTCAAATCAGAGAAAAACACCAGAAAAAAACTGTGTAAAACACATTAGTGGGTAATTCATAAAAGAAGAAATGCAAATTGTTAATTTCTGTGTCAGGAGGAAATAAATACACACAAATGAAAATAGCATGCCAATCAGATTGGAAAACATTTTAAAGTCTGATAAAAGCCAGAATTGTCACAGGCAGAGAAATGGCTAATTTCTGGCATTATTGGCAAATAGTTTTAACCCAAGACATCGTCTTTGGAGTGCAGTCTAGAAATATCTATCAAAATTTAAACTAAGCTGATTAGTTAATGCAGCCATTCTGTTTCTAGCAATCTAACCATAATTTTATCTTTATCTTAACTATTTAGTTTAATCTTAAAATAATTACATAGAAATATACCTTTCGGAGAAATTAGTAAAAGTAACCATTAAGGAACCATCTGTTTAGATAAATTATCACATGTTGTTTGTACATAAATCCATGTTGTCCTCGGTCATGAGATTTGTCTTCTTTTATATTACTTTCTCTTCTTTTTTCCTTTGGGCACAAAAACAAACAAAAACCCCAGAATGCTAATTGAAAACGCTAATGAATCGTGATTGAGAACAGCGAAGGGTTAGTTACCATTTGTGTGCCCAGAAATTCATATTCCTTTAATCATAACATTATTGTCAATAATTCATGTTCATATCATGTTTACATTTCCACATTTTGTAGGAAAAATTAAATCCATCAGTGCTTCATCTCCCTGGGACTCATGCACACGCGACGTCTTCATTGAGAACTTCCGCTGGAACCCACACCGCAGATTGCCTCCGCTATAGTGCTCTTACCAGGCAGCAAGAAATAAACGCCCTGGAGTCCAGAGCACATGCAAAAGCATACGCATTTCGTGACCTTTCACAGACTTTAAAATTGCAACTGTTGATTTTCTTTTTCTAATACGCTTTCCTGACAGCTGGGGCGAGGCACCCTGGGACACTCAGGGGAGGAGCTTCCCTCTTTTCTCTGTAATGACTCCAGGAGGGATGATCTTTATCTTGCCGTGTCTGGTAAAGATGCCAACTCACGGAGAGACTTGAAATGACTTCAACTCATTGCTTCAAGGTAAATAATCCACCAGTGCTACAGAGAATAGCAGAAAGCACAGTACCATTCAGCCACTGCCCCACTTCATGCAACACCCTTGGTGGTCCACTGTGGCACTGCTGCCAGCTCAGATACTTTCTACAGTTGTCCCCTTGCAGAAGGTCCATCATGGCCTTTCTAATTTGAACCAGGTTCCAGAATGCTAAACAGATCGTAGAGAGTTTTTTCTGTTCTAATTAGTGATACAGAATCTTGATGGTTGCTTCCATATTCTTTCTCCCCTCTTCCTCTACAGTGGCTCTTCTCAGCTTCTGCACTACTGATCTTTGAGGCAAGATAATTATTTGTTGTGTGTGTATGGGTGCGTGGGTGGGGAGTCCTAAGTTTTACAGAAAGCTTAGAGTATCCTTGACCTCTACCTACTAGATGCTATTAGCCTACTCCCTGTTGTGACAAAAATGTCTTCAGACATTGCCAAATGTCCCCTGAGGGCAAAAGCATCCCTAGCTAGGAACCATGATTTCATTCCCAAAGTGACTTTCTGAATACATTTATGCACAAAACACCTGAGAGGGAGAAAGGGAGGGAAGGAGAAAGAGGAACAGATAAGAAAGGGAGGGAAAGACCTAGCCCAACATCTCAAGCAAACATTTTAAACAAGACATAAGATACAGACATACATACATACAGACACAAAAATACATCAAATGCTTAATATGATGGAACTATAGTTCGCATTCAAAAGAAAAGTCACACAGTGCTGTGACTCACCTGTAAATCCAACTGCTCAAGAGGTGGAGATAGGAAGATCTCAAGTTAGTGACCAACCTTGCCAACTTAGCAAGACCCTGTCTTAAAATAAAAAATTGTTTTGGGCTGGAATTGTGGCTCACTGGTGGAGTGCTTGCCTACCATGTCCAAGGGCACTGGGTTTGATTTTCAGCACCACGTATAAATAAATAAAGGCCCACCAACAACTAAAAAAAATTTTTTTAATAAAAAAATAAAAAATCATTTAAAAAAGGTCTGGGGATATAGCTTAGTAATAGAATACCTCTGGGTTTAATTCCCAGTACAGCAAAATTACATAAATAAAATATAAAAAGAAAACAAGGTCAATTTTCAATTCTTCTTTATCCAAAATAAAGATAACATTACAATTAATATCTTTCACATGAATCCTAGTTAAGAGACTGACATTATTTCCACTTTGTATTTACCTTGCAAATTGATTTTAAAATGTAAGATCAGAAGTTAAGGGGACCAGGTGACCAATTCTGGTAATGCCATTAATGCAATAACTTTGAGAAAGCCATGTAAACATTTTGAACTTCTGTGTTCTCTAAAATATTCACCTTCCAAGACTACTGCTTGTGGACACACTTTCAAATGTACTGGGCCCTATCCAAATGGTGAGGAATGTGAACTGTATATCTGGGGACACATCCCAGGGTTATCTTCTCTAGGAAATGATTGACATTTCCATTTACTTATTTGCTAATCTATCATTTTAGAAAATATATATATGGAAGGCTCTAATTTGACTTGAGAGCATACAAGTGGTTAAAGGAGTTAGGGAGTATGGCCTCTGTGAATCAGCAGGATGATGTAGTGGGTGGTGATGATGGTGCATGATTGAATTGTGCCACTGACGCCATTTGGTTGGACTCAGAGTTGGTGGACCACATGCAGCAAGAGGCCTTTGGTCCTACTTAGAATGATGTAGTGTTTAAGACACTCTGATGAACAAAGCCACCTTCCCAGGTGTGCAGCCAGACTTGGCTCTGAATGGGCTTGTGCTTGGCTTAACTCTCTGTGGTCACCAACTCAAGACTCTCAATTTTCCAATGGAAGGCTGTGTGGTTTTGTTTTGAACTGGACCCTTCAAATTACATGGCTGGTCTTATTGATGAAGGATTTTTTCTCAGGCATATTGACAAGCCAAAATAATCCATTCACCTCACTGGAAACTGCCTTCCCTCGTCCCCTAATAATAAGCATCCCTATCTCTGAGGTTCATTCTTGAACATCAATATTAGTAACTTTGGGTATATGTACTACACATATGCTGGTGCCAAGCACCACACTAAACACTCTATCCTTTATTCACAACATCTTAACATCTTAACAAAATAGCACTACTATTACCTCCATTTTACAATGTGGAAATAGTTAAGAAAGGGCCCAGGGTCATACAGCTGTAAACGGAGGGAGCCAGGTTTCCACCCCAACCCCCACCCCTGCAGACTGGGTTTCTGTCCACAGTATTCTGCCTCCACCAAAACCTCCTCTGAGGCCTAATTGTATCAAATGCAAACTTCAGATGCCGCATTGCTAATCATTTAAATGTAGCTAGAGAAAGGCAACTTCATGGGCCCAAAATACCTGTTATCCTAGACTCCTTTACTCTTCTCATACCTAACATTCAGTTCATCTGCATGTTCTGTGTGCTGTATTTCTGAAACACTTTTGGAGTGTGATTTTTCATTCCCTTCCCTGAGTCCCTTTCTCATGCTTAGGTGTCCCCATTCCAAAAGTCCTTTTCAGATGTCTAAAACAGAACCTCTTCCTGTCATACTCTGTCTCCTTACCTGCTGTATTTTTCTTAGCTCCTGCATGATACGGATGAGCCAAAGATGGCCTTTGTGCATTGGCTTCTGGACTATTATTTCTACTTATCACTGCAGGCTGAGACCTGTTAGCTCCAAAGTCCTACTGCACCACACTCAGATTTTCACACATTCAATTATTTTAAAAATAGTTCAGATAAGCAAATCTTTAGTCATTTAAAGCCTGCCTACTTTATGTACCCTGAGAAATCTCATGCATCAGTTTTTTCCCATTGATAAGATGAGGCCCCTACGGCCTTTCTGAGCTCCTTGACCCATGGTCTCCCTTTTGCTGCTGGGCTACCCTTCTCTTCAGTCCCCCCTTTTCTCATCTCTCCCTTACCTTCTTTCCCTTCTGGATAGCAGCCCCCTGGCCCTAAACCTCTGGACAGTTTCTTGCTGTGAAGGATTCTTCCTTCCATGCATCCCTAAGCAATCCAAGAAAGCTTGTTGTGTATTACTACGTCTTGAAAAAGACCAAATCTTTTTTCTTGATCCGTCCCCTGATCTCTTGAGCTCAACCCCTATAACATTTCACCTTTGTATATCTCTCTCCATTTTACAGGGATTTTATTTTGTTCACTGATGGATCCCCAACATCTGGAACATGACCGCCTATTACCTACATAATACAGCCAGTCCCCAATTTATGATGGTTCAACTTAGGATTTTCGACTTCAACATAGTGCAAAAGTAATACAAATTTAGTAAAAACCATACTTTTTTGGGGGTGGGTACTAGAGATTGAACTCAGGGGCACTCAACCACTGAGCCACATCCCTAGGCCTGTTTCTTTCTTTTCTTTTTTTTTCTTCTTTTTTTGTATTTTATTTAGAGACAGGATCATACTGAACTGCTTAGCGCCTTGCTGTTGCCAAAGCTGGCTTTAACTCTTGATCCTCCTGCCTCAGCCTCCAGAGCTGCTGAGATTACAGTCATGTGCCATCTGTACCTGGACTAGCTGCTACTTTTCCAGTACCAGTGTCTGTGGAGGTGAATGGCGGCAGCAGCATGTCACAGCTCCCAGTCAGGAGTGGAGACAACAGATACATTACAGTGTACTGTATTCAATAAATTACATGAGGTATTCAACACTTTGCTATGAAAAAGTTTGTTCTAGATGATGTGCGTGACTATAAGCTAATGTGAGCATTCTCAGCCTGTTTACAGTCAGCTAAGTCAAGCTATAATGTTCAGTAGGTTAGGTGTATTAAGTGCATTTTTGACTTAACAATTTTTTTTATTTATAATGGGTTTATTAGGAGATAGCCCTATCATAAGTCAAGGAGCATTTGTGCTTATTGACGTAGCAAATGGATGAATGAACCATCACTGTCCATTTCCCTTCCCCCTAATCTTTCATAGTCTTTCATCATTACCTTCTAATAATTAATTCTCTTTCACAAGAGAGCAGAGCTTTGTACAATCCACATTAGAGTGGGGGGAAAATAAGGGATCTTGAGATAAGGAAGTCATTCTCAGAGAAGGAAGCCAGACAGAGTGTCACTACACACAGTTCTTGGTTGAGATTTCGATTCTCCACCTTGCCACTCCCAGAATTTTCATCCTTAAAATCATAAGCTGGCAGAAGAGATAGGGAAGCTGCTGCCTCTCAAACCATGTCACCCTAGTTTCTTCTGCCACACCTCTCTCAACAGCCCCAAGCTCCTCCCAACCGGATTTACATAGACAAGCCTGATCCTCTTAGAAGGGAAAGAAGGGGACACAATAAACCACCTGTTGTCAGAGAAATCGATGGGGAATTCTACTTTGTAGTACAATTTGGTATGTCCTGTGATATTCACTAGCAGGCATTCATGCATCCCTGACTGCCTTAGGAGAATGTTGAATTCCTTTGTGCATTAGTTGGCAAGCATGAGAGAAAACTCAGTGCAGCTTAGCCCTTTCCTGTACTACTCAACATGATCTGCACTCTTCAGAGGAGGCCAATTGTGGCTGTGGTGTACTTGGGTGCACACCCTGTACCAACCCACAGGGTCCATTGCCGCAATTGACTCCCAAGGCCACACTCTCAACACGCCACCACTCGGAAATATTCTACCAGGAAGATATCAAATTCCAACCCAGACACCTAGTGCTTATCCACAGAATCCTCCCACTCTAAGCACTCCTTCTTAGCCTGTGTCCTCCTTGATGGACTCCCCATTCCTCCCACCTCTTGGTGTACCTGGGCCACAGGATGGCTTCCTTGAACCACACCACCAGCACTTCCCTCACTTTCTCCCTGAGTCACCCCTCTGCCACACTGGGCTCCCACTGCCTCACCCAAACCTTCCCATCTTATCCTTTGCTCCAGTGCCAGCATCCCATAGATTCTGGGTGCTATGTTGGGACCCCAGGCACACTGCTGCCTCAGAGTCTTCATGCCAGCTGTTCTCCCTGCCCTACCCCCAGAATAATTTGGCAAGCTACATCACTTCCTTCAGTTTAAGTCATGGTCCCCCTGGATATTAAATCACAACTCCTTCACATGACATCTTTCTGTTATCCTAATCTGTTATTTCAGTATTTCAGCATCTCACTTTGTAGCATTTCATTTCACTTACTAGTTATATTTCTCTTTATCTTCAGTTCCTCTCCCAACTAGGATACTTCCCAAAGATGGGTCTTTTTTTATTTTGTTTTGTTCACGATGCATCCCCACTTCTCAAAAAAAGTGTTAGCACAAAGTGGATGCTCCCTAAATACCTTTTCAATACATAAATGAGTGAACCATTGGTTTCCAAGATCATGTGGTCCCTTATACTAGGCTTAGCCAGCTGGCCTCTTCCTCTGCAGTTCTTTTTGTCATTTCAAATGTGACTCCCCTTCAGTATTCTCCTCCTCATTTTTAGATATGATGTCTGTATCTGTTTTATAATTGAAATATGGAGGGAAATTATCCACGGGCCTCCCAAATTCCCTCCCCTCCAGCAACATCTTTAGTTCTACCCACTCACCCTCCTTCTCCTCCATCTCATAAGACCTGCATCTTTCTTCCTTTCAAGGTCTGAAATGTACACCTGTGCTTCTGATGATTTGCCCCCCAGGTTTTTGAGGGAAGGTCTCAGTCAATTTTCCAGTGAGGTCTGCAACTGGAAGGAAACAACATTCCTTCTGTGAGAAGATAGAAGAAAGAGGATTTCCTGTACTCAAGGGTTAGAGAGAAGGTGGCAGAGGAAGGTGGCTCCAGTGTTTGCAACTGAGCCAGGGTCCTTTGTGTCCAGCCACAGTGATTCTGAAAGTGTTGGAATTGGGGACAGAGGTGGAGAGGGGGAAAAGACTGGAGGTTTAGGTAGCTGAATTGCTGAGAGCAGGAAGCTCAGACCTGAAAGGAGATGGAGCTGCTATCATGGGGCAGGAAGAGACAGACCTCTGAGAGAAGTGCACCAAGGCGAGGATCCAGGGACAGGTAGGACTCAAACATATCCCTCTTATGGAGGAAACTGCACCAGAGCTGAGGAACAGATGAGACCCCCACCAACAACCTCACAATAATGTGGTCCTACCAAGCCCTACCTCATCCCCACTTACCAAGGTTGGGAGCACCAGCAGCCACCAAAGAATCAGTGTCGCCTTGTGGCCACAACAGCAACTACAGCTGCAGAGCTTCGGCTGTGCCCTTCTTTCCTTCCCTTGAGGACTCAAGACTGGGGAACCCTGAGCTTGAGTAACTCCTGGAGTGCCCTCTTTAAACACAGGAAAGTACAGGAAGAAAGACATTATTGTAAAGACAAAATGGAGACCATCTATTTTGAATTTAAAAAGTGGTGACATTTTACATGTGTTATCCTGATGAAAAAAGAAACAGTCCCTCTTCTCTTGGATGTTCTGTTTCTCTTTACTATCAGTTCCTTCCGTCCCGCCCACCACAAACAGAGCAATTCCCCTTCTAACAAATTAAAAAGAAAAAAAAAATACTGAGAATGCCACTCTTTGAAATCACCATCTTGTCTCTCTTTTAAAATTTATGGTAAAGCATACATAACATAAAAATTCTCCATTTTAACAAGTTTAAGTGCACAATTCAGCAGCATTAAGCACATTAATTTTGTGCAATCATTACCACCATCCAGCTCTAGAACTTTTCGTCTTCCCAAACTGAAACTACCATTTAACAACTCCCAGTTCCCTCCTCCCTCGACCCCTGACAACCACATTCTGCTTTTTTTGTCTCCCTAGACTATTCTCCATCCACTTACCATGGCTTTGCTGCAGACCTAGGAAGGGAGAAAACACGGACCTGCCCTAATTCTGGACTTATTTCTTGGTGGTGCTTTATAGGTAATATTTATTTCTCTATCACACTCCTCTATGTTTTCTGACTTTCCTTTTTGTAATAAAAACATGTAAAAAAGAAATAAAGATGGATAGTCTTTGAAAAAAAGAGATGGATAGGTATTTATGAAGCAGATGGCCAGGATAGGCAGGGAAGGTATTCTAGGCAAAGGGAGCAGCAGAAGCAACTGGGTAAACAGGGCAGCATCCCAGGTGCAGTACAATTTGGTCAGTGTGACCAGAGCTTAGGGGTGACTGTGAGGAGGGGGTGGAGCAATCAGGCTGCCTGTAAGGTGGATAGAGGTAAAATCTGAGAAGTTCTATCAAGAAAGTGGTCTGCCTTTTTAGGCAATAGGAGAAAAAGGTTTTAAACAGAGAAGGTAGATAATCAGAGATTGCTTTAGAAAGGAGACTCGGATGTATTAGTGGTGGTGAATGGATGGGAAGGGAGAGGAAGAGGAGAGAGGGTACAAATCAGGAAATATTGCAATAGCCCAGGTGACCTGGAATGAAGAGGAGGAGTAGAGAGAAGTGAATGGATAAGACAGGTATCAAGAATAGGAACTGAGCCTGGCATAGTGGTGCACACCTGTAATCCCAGTACTTTGGGAGTCTGCGACTGGAGAATTGCGAGTTCAAAGCCAGCCTCAGGAATGGCCAGGTGCTAAGCAACTCAGTGAGGCCCTGTCTCTACATAAAACACAAAATAGGGCTGGGGATGTGGCTCAGTGGTCAAGAACCCCTGAGTTCAATCCTTGGTACCATTAAAAAAAAAAGTATAGGAACTGATGAGACCAAGCAACCACCAGTCTATTAAAGAGGGAGGGGAAGAAAGCTCTTGGCTTTAGTGGATAAATGGATAGTGGTTTGATCACCAATCTAGAAAATGGAGGAAAGGGAGCAAATCTGGGGAGAAAGCCCATGAGTTCACTTTGGGACATGCTGAGTTCTGGGATCCTGGAAGTCACTCAAGAGAATAGCCGTTAGGTAATTCTATGGTGCAAGTAGAGAGCTCATGAAGGATCTCAGGGCTACAAATATAAATGAAGAATAGAGAACATAAGAGTAGTGGCTAAAGCCATAGAAGTGGATGGGACCACATGGAAGACCATATGTAAGGAGAGGAAACCCCATAACAGAAGCCAATTGAATAGATGTAAGCACTGGATAAAAATGAACTTACTGGAAGCCTGATGAGTAGGTCAGAGAAGAAAGAGCTGAATAACCAGATCTCAGAGAGGAAGGAAGGAAAGGAGCTCCCAGGTCTCTGGGGAGATCTGTGCCTTGACATCTAGGTTGCTGCCCTCAGTCGACCCACTTTCAACTGCCTTCCATGCCATGTGTCCCCATCCTAGACTTAAATTCCGAAGAGGCATCACTGCTTATTCCAGCCTGTGTTGTAATCCCCACCCTGAGGCCAGAGGGTCAGTATTTCAGCACACTCCCGCAAACCCTAGGAACTGTGCAAGCACCCAGTGAGGGCAACTGAGACATGATACCCAAGGGCAGGGGGACCCAGTAGTCTAGGAGCCCAGGAAGGGGAGTGTTAAGAAGGGGGGGTATATTGTGTGGAACACCACCACACACAGCAACAGTAAGACAAAGGTCAAAAATCATAAATTATTTTAACAAAGGTCAAAAATCATGAATTATTTTGGCAACTAGAAAGTCATTGATAAATGTTGCCCTAGTATAATTGGAAAGTAGAAGGGATGGCTAATTGGAGTGGATTGAAGAGTGAATGGGAAGAAAAAAATGAATTGGGTGTTTACTAGTGTGTAGGGGAGGTGATGATGAAGATGGAGGGGCCTACATGGTTAAGGATGGGGATTATTAATGGCAGAGATGTCAAAACATTTATAGCATGTAGAGAAAGGATCAATTGGGAGTATAGTTAGAAAATACAGAAAAATACTCAAAAGAGAAATCATGGCTAGAGGGAGTTTCCAGGGAGAGACGGATCACAGGTTACTCTAAAGCGAAGCAGATACATGATCCTCTACGACTGGAGAGGTGAGGGTGGTTGTATCATAAGTAACTGGTATAATCCCATTTTTGTTTTTAAAAATTGTATCCATGTGCACAGAAACAGCTATGTTGGAAATACTTTAGTATCTATTTTTGTGTGACTAGATAAGGTGCAGAGAGTCCTGAGCCTGACCTCCTTCCTCAGTTTTCTTTCTCCTGTAGGATCCACATTCATCTGCTGAAGTGGGGTAGTGGGTTGTGGCCAGGTACAAGAGACCACACGTCATTTGGGAAAATAACCGTTCTAAAATTTATATAGACTTTCGTTGCGAGTACATTTCAGAAAACTGCACTAAGTGTTATGTGAATTGCCAGTAGGATTAACAAAAAAGTTCAGGGAAGAGTAATCATTTAGCAATTCAGCTATTATTAAGAATAAATGGGAAAACAAATAAAATTTTCCAGGATGTAGGATCCAGGGAGTGATCAGGAGAAGAGTTTGCCTTCATGAGTAGTGGAAGTTGTTGAATCAAAAGAGTTTAAGAACAGCTAGAGGTCAGGTTTTAGGGGACTGTCCAGGACAGGGAAAAATAGAAGCCTACAAGGACAAGGCAGATTATGCAAATTAGTGAGGCCACTGTGTGTGCCTGATATTGCTGCCTTCACAGGGCAAGTGGTGGCAACCACACAGAAAAGACCAGGTCCAGTTATTTACTACCCTTAGAGAGCATGAGCTCAGTGTGTTCAGTGCTTCCAGATTTCTGAAAGAAGCCAGATACCTACATTTTGTGTGAAATCTCCTGTTTGTTTGTTTGTTTGTTTTTAACAACTGTAGTTCACTTAAATAACTTTAAAATGCTTTCTGAAAAGCATAGTGCAAACCAAAGTAACACCTAGCGCACAGAATTTGATTCTTGGATCACATGGTTCTATATAGATATTCCTTGTAAATAGGGTGCTATGTTCTGAATGTTTGTGTCCCCCTAAAAGTTATATGTTGAAATTCCAACTCCCAAAGGGATGGCATTAGGAGGTAAAGTCTTTCGAAGATGATTAACTCATGAGATCTCTACCCTTATAAATGAGATTATTGTCCTTGTCAAAAAAGCATCAGAGGGCTGGGGCTGGGGCTCAGTGGTAGAGCACTCGCCTAGCATGTGTGAGGCACTGGGTTCAATTCTCAGCACCACATATAAATAAATAAAGTCCATTGACAACTAAGAAAATATTTTTTAAAAAAGGCATCAGAGAGCTGCCTCTCCTCTTCTGCCATGTGAGGATATGCAAGAAGGAGCCATCTCAAAATCAGACCCCAGATCTGCCAGCACCTTGGTCTCTCAGCATCCAGAAGGGTGAGGACTGAACTTCTGTTGGTTATAAACCATCTGTCTGTGGCATTTTGCGATGTCAGTCCAAACAGATTAAGACATAGGGATGAAAGATATTTCAAAAATATGTCTTCTATCTGAAACAAGAGATTTTTTTCCTACTTAGCTCCTCTCTTTTTTTTTGTAGATGGACACAATGTCTTTATTTTATTGCTCAGTATGAGGATCGAACCCAGGGCCTCACGCATGCGAGGCAAGCACTCTACTGCTGAGCCACAATCCCAGCCCCCTTAGCTCCTCTCTTGAGAGAAACCTACTGCTTGCTCTTGCATTTCCCTATACCTGATTCATTTTCCTCTTTTCTTAAGCCTCAGTTCAAGCGGCACCTTCATATCCAGTTCCCTTGTTGAGTGTTCCCAAATCCAATACATATGCCAACATATGTGATTATTTTTATTTTGCCTGTTTTTAAATAATGTATACTTATGGCTATTTTTATAACCAAGCACTTTATATTCATTATTCTGCACACTGAATTTCAGGATCAGGGTTCAAAGAAGGAAGCAAAACCAATAGGAGATAATCAAAACATTAGGAGAGTTAGTGCAAGGAATTGGCTTATGCAATTGTGGGGCTCTAAGCAAGTCCAAAATCTGCTGGGCAAGCTGTCAGCAGCAGGATGAAACTCTCCTACACAGGCAGGTTTTCTTCTTTTTCAAGGAAATCCTGGGCCCTGCTTTTAAGACTTTTCAATGGATTGAATCAGACCCAATCAGATCATCTATAATTATCTCCCCTATTTAAAGTCAACTACTTAGAAGCTCACATCTACAAAACACTACCTCCATAAACCCTAGAATATTGTTTGGTTGAATAACTGGGACTATAACCTAACCAAGTTAACATTATCAGAAAACAAATAACAAATAAAAAGCCATTGCAAATGCATTCTAAATATTTAACAACTCTAAACATTATCCTAAATATTTTATCCAGGATACTTGAGGCTCTGTGGTTGTGCCTATTTTGTAGATAAAGAAATTAGAATTCAGAGTGGGTAAATGTCTCCTCTGATGTTGTAGAGGTGGGTGTGCCCCAGATGGCACCAGATTGGAGAACTAACCAACTGGGCCATTTGCCCAGCTGCCTGGGTGAGGTAGAACAGGGTTGAGAGCCTTGGAAGCAGAGACCAGCTGTGCTCATGTTTGTATTCTTAGCACCTCACCTGGCATAATAGGGACCCAATTATTGAATTAGCTGGTTAATGTATAAGATTTAAAGTATCCTGTGTTTCCTCAAGGGAAGATCAATGAAATCCATTTAAGTGGATTCCTCAAACTGAAAACTCCTAAAAACCATTTTCTTAATTTCTAGTTAAGTGTTCTTTGGCTGTCTAAAGGAATTAATCAGTTATTTAGTTTGGAGATGAAGATTTTAAGTAAAATACTCAAGCTAGGTTTTTTCCCCCCTGAATTGCTCCTTTAATTTTCTACAATGCGGCTTTATCCTTTTATATATAAGATGAAGCCAAGTTCCATATTTCATTAAAACTCTGTATCTTTATGAGAATACAAAATCTATTTTCTTTATGAGCTCTTTCTTTGCAAACTAGATAGAACATGTTTAAATTTGTTTAGTGATGAAGATGGAATTGGGGATTTTTGATACTATATGTAACATTTTACTAGCTATAATATAATAAAAATTAATATTTGATCTTTGTTACAAGTTCTTGACACAAAGTTCTTAAAACCTTGGACTCTCCATAGCGGTGAGTCTCTTGTTTGCTAATGAGGTCATTGGTGTCTGGTGGCTCTTAGAGAGCTTCAGAACAGAGACTAGTTGCCAGAAAGACCAAGTTTTGATTAGAAACTTGGATCCTTAGACCCAAGCCCCAACCTCTGGGGAAAGGGGAGAGGCTGGAGATCGAGTTAATCACTGAAGACCCAAAATCTAATCAATTGTGCTTACATAATGAAGCCTCCATAAAAACCCCCAAATGGGGCTGGGGATATAGCTCAGTTGGTACAGTGCTTGCCTCATATGCACAAGGTCCTGAGTTCAATCCTCAGCACCACAAGAAGAAAAACAACCCTAAACAACTGAGTTTAGAGAACACATTGAGGTGCTGGGCGGGTGGCGTCTCACTCCTCCAGCCCTACTCTTTGCTTTCTCCTCTGTGTCTCTTTTATTTGGCCATATTCTTTATAACAAACCAGTAATAGTAAGTAAAGCACCTTCCTGAGTTATGTGAGTCTCTTTAGTGAATAATTAAACTTAAAGGGGTAGGGAACCCCTAATTTATAGCTGGTCTGTCAGAAAGGGTAGCTGGAAACTTGTGATTGGCAACTGAGTGAAGAACAATCTCGTAGGACTAAGCACCTTAACTTGCAGGATCCGACCTTAACTCTACATAGTGTCAGAACTGAATTGAAATGAATTATTGAACATCCAGTAGGTCATGAAATTTCTTTTAATTAAGAAAAATAAAAGTATAATTATTCAAGATACCAGATAATTCTGAAGGAAAAAGAGCCAACAAAAGAAATGAGAAATGGCCTATTTATAAAGATTCTTTCCAAATGTAATGATATTCTATAAGAACAAGAATTTGAAAGAAATTAGGCAGACTTGGAAAATCCAAAAATCCAGCATTTTAGAACTAGAAAAGGATTTTTGAGACTTTCTGGTCCTTTCTGGGACATTTGACAGATAAGACCTGTACCAAAAGGTACGGAGTGAGAGGTGGAAGTGTGCACCACGCAGTTCTGCCTGGCAGGTCTCCCTGCTCTCTCCTAGGGCAGCCCCTAAAGGGCAGGTTGTTACAGGCAAGTAATCCTTAACTTCTTTGCACACCCAGCGGTTTGCTCTTGACTCATTTGCAGTTCTTTTTGTCCCCTTCATAGTCCCAATCTACTATGGTCCTCCAAAGACTCCCTCAATTTAGGTCTCAATATCTGCTCACATTTCAGCTTGGTTGCCCTCTGGTTTGCAGGGTTCGGTGGGGTTCAGGACTTGCTATTCCATAATACAGCACCTGGGAATTTGAGAAAACAGCAGAAGCAGGGAAGTCCCTCTCACCCTGCCCTCCCGCTCTTCCCCTGAAGCAGGTCATAAGACCTCTTATCAGAGAAGCTGCCTTCCCTACACCCGGAGAAAAGGTCCTATGTTAACGGAGGAGGTGAAATCAGATCAGATCATGAGAACTATAACCTAATCAGTTCATTCTAATTTGAATGGATTAACCGGGAAATAACTATAGGCAGGTGGAGCATGGTTGGAGGAAGTAGGTCTCTGGGGGTGCGTCCTTGGATATTATATCTTGTCCCCTGGTTCCTCCTTCTCTCTTTCTGCTTTCTGACTGCCATGAGGTGAGCAGCTTTACTTCATTGATACCCTTTAGCCTTGATGCCCCACCTCACCTAAGGCACAGAACAATGGAGTTGGCCAACCAGGGACTGAACATCTGAAATCATGAGCCAAAATAAACTTTTTCTCCTTTAAGTTTCAGCAACAGAAAGTTGACCAACACAACCTCCTTTCCTTCAGTTACTTCCAGCTGCGCCATGACGATGTCATTTCTACAGCTTCTCAATTCAGGCCATTGAGAAGCGACACTCCTGAGAATGAGTAAGCTCATTTACTCACTCTACATCTTTCTTTCACCTTCAAAATCCCCTGCTCTGGCAATGCCAATGACATTTTGCCCTCGTTGGCCAGAGACGTAACCACTGCTTGGCATGCCTTCTTCTCCCTGTTCTTGCCATCATTGCTGAGCTGACTCACTCCCCCTGCCTCTCAGCTCCTTGATTTCCCAACATCTTATGCTGTCTTAGCCGTGTCTTAGCCAACTGCCCCACTCACTCCTTGATGGATCAGTATCTCACTCCAGATTCTGTTATCACCATTTCTGCAATCATGTGCTCCTTCTTGCCCACAAGCTTCCAGTTCTGCTGGTTTGTGTGTGTGCCTGGTGCAGAAGTTTCCAGTTATCCCCAGACCTCCAGTCCTCTGACTCACCTTTTGATCACCACAACTCCATTTGATCTTCATATTCAGCTGTAATCAGCCTGGATTCCATAGTTCAATATTAGTATTACACCCTTGCAATCACCTTTGTCTTATTCACCATGCAATCACCAATATTTGTTCAATGAATATGGCTGAATATGGCTGACTGAATATGGCTGGAGAAAGATCACACAACCCAACAGCTCATTACTCTTCAAATTCATGTCTAAAAATGTACAGGTATTGAAACTGCTTCAAGTTCTCCACTTAATTGCTCTTCTTCCAAATATCCCAACATCTTCTTGCATCTCCACACCATCTGTAAATGTTAATCTCCCTCCGTATCAATGCATAAAACTAGTAATGGCACTAACATGCTCTATCTTCACTGCAGCCACAGTGTAGTGGCTGCTTTTATTGAGTGCCGTGGAGCATCTCCCCTCCCTTCTCCTCTGCTCCTACAGTTTTCTCTTTCATCTCACCCAATTTTCCTCTCTTCTGGACCTACAAACTTGTTCTAAAATCTCTTGTCTATAACGTTCTCTCCCTTGACTCCACATCCTCAGATCTCCCCTGATCTTCATTTTCCCTTTTACCATAGGGAATTTCAGTTTCAGAGTCATTAGTATAGACTTTTAGATCGTTCTCTGAATTTCCATCTCCAGCCTTTACTTTTATCCTAAATTCTATTCAGTTGCCTGCCAAATGGTATATCCACTTAGATGCCTACTAGAAGGCCAAACTCTTCACAAGTCTACATCTCAGTCAATGAAACAACAACCTACCCAGTTCTTTAAGCCTATAATCTAGGAAAGAGCAGAATCACCACTCTCCTCTCCACTGACACCTCCTAGTTTTAATAACCATCCTCTGCTTGGACTATTGTAGTAGTCCTCTAGCTGTTGTACCAAATTTTGTTCCAGTCTTGATGCAGTACTTGCTTTTTTTCTTAAGCAACAACTACATAAATAAAATTCTATTACCTTTCAGCATTAGATACTTTGATTAGTTTTCATTACACTGGAATGAAATATGAACTCTTCATCCTGTCTGTTCTCCAAGTTCTTTTTTGCCCTTTCCTTTCTCAGGCAATATACATTCCATTAGCCTCCTTGCTCTTCCCAAATTTCCTTTCTCCTCTTTCATTTTCTGTGCCCTCTGCCTCAGAAATTCCCTCTGGTTGCTGATTTTTTCTGTTATATTTACTAAATCTCATAGGACCTGTCTCCACCACAAATAGGGGCTTTCTTGCCATTCCATATGAAATCCATATTCCTGTTCACACTAGCCCTGTTTCATCTCTCTGTTTACTGCATTCATAGAAATGAGCAGTTTATAATTCATATGTTTTTATTCTAGTTTGTAAATATCACAGGGCAGGGATCTTGTTCATCCCATTCAGAAATCCAGATCCTGTGAATGAGCCATAAATATTTTTTGAAGGAATGAATCATGTAACTTAAGCTCACATTAGACTGTGAGGATCTTGTAATCATATTGTGCCTCTAATAATCCCTAATGCTTTTCACCAGCACTGTTGGTAGCTAATTTCCTTTGTCTTCTTGATCGCCAAGTCAGAGTTGGTCTGCCTTCTAATCTCTGCTGAATATTGATGGGAAAGGATCATTTGAAAGGCAAAACTGGAGTCCGATCCCCGAACAGCTTAATTTTTAAAAATATATGAGAATAATATATGGATATGTATGTTAATATATGTTAGTCTGTTCATCAGTTAAGCTTCTGTTATGTGGTAGGTGATGTGTTAGGCACTGGGTTACATAAGATAGGCATTTCTATACGCTGACATTTAATTATGCATATAGAGAGATACAGACATAGATCAATATCTGCATTTAAATATAAACATACAGAAACTCTTCCAAGACCCAGGTGATCATCACAATCAACACAAGGGATCACAGTATTAACCAAAAGAAACAAATTAACAAGATTTGTAAAGGGAAGTTAAGATATTAGAAGCAGGTTCAAATCTTGATTGCTAATCACTCAGTCCCAAATGCAACAGGTTCTCATTCAGTGAGATGACCACATAGAGTCTGGCACAGAATATGTGTTTGGTAAAGGCTGCGTCAAGTCATAGTTTCTACTCATTGCATGATGGCCTTCCCTGCCATCAAGGCTGTTCGGTCAAAGGGCTTGGCCTCAGAGCTTAGAGGTTTTATGATGATCTATATTTAGGGCCAGCTCCCCTCTACTCTAGCTGCCTCTTCAAGGATTCCAAGGCCTGCTTCCCAACTCTCTCCAGGTTCCCTCAGTAGTCTAAAAGATTGAAAAGGAAGAGAGTGCCAAGGGTTCCAAATCATCACTAGTCTTGGGGAGCCAAAATGGCATCTTTGTCAACTGCACCCCTCACCCATTCCTCTTGACTACCTTGGCTACTTCCAGGGTCTGCACTAGGGACATTGCCTAAACCAACTCATTTAGTCCTGGAGGCAATCCTGTCTGTAGAGGACACTCCATTCAGCTGCATGACTGTGCAGTGTACAACTCAGGGAGGCTTAGTCACAGAAAATTAGAATATGAACTGGGCGTGGTGGTACATGCCTGTAATCCCAGCACTTTGGGAGGCTGAGACAGGAGAATTGCGAGTTCAAAGCCATCCTCAGCAACAGCAAGGCACTAAGCAACTCAGTGAGACCCTGTCTCTAAATAAAACACAAAATAGGGCTGGGGATGTGGCTCAGTGGTCAAGTGTCCCTGAGTTCAATCCCTAGTACCAAAAAAAGAAAGAAAGAAAGAAAGAAAATTTGAATATGAACATCATTCTCACCAGGAGAAAAGTCTGAGGATGTAAGAGATGGAATAGCAGACACAACTCTGGCATCACCCACTCTTGGAAGCTTAGATGGTGGACATAATATACAAACATGCTCTGAAGTACTTTAAAATATTAAGCCATTCAGGGAATAGACTTCATTTTGCTTTTTCAATTGACCTTCATCAGTATTATACATAGATTGGAAGGGAAAACCATTCTGCTTGACTAGCAACAAAACAGATAAATTAACTAGCAGCAATGTTAGTTATAGCTGCAGTTGGAGACTCAACCTCATGGAAAAGCACTAGGGAAGACTCGACAGAACTACAGTTATGATAGGATTCTGAGCTTGGTCAATTCCTCCATGATCCATTGGGTCTAGTAATCATTGTAATTTATTTGCTTTCAGGTTCTTTTCCCCTTCCATACTGAACTTCAGTGCAGAAAAGGTATCTTGTCTGTCTACCTAGTCCTTAGAAGAGTGCTTGGCATTTATTAGATGCTCAATATGTCTTCTTTGGGCCAACTCATAATAAAAGTCCCACATTAGTTAACCCAGCTTTACTGGGTTTCAAAACCCACATGCTTTCCTTGCTACCTCACCAATGTTTAGTCTCAAGGCTTCTTTATGTCACCTTCCCAGAAAATATCTGCAAAATTTTACACACACATATATATATATACACACACATACACATATATATACACATATGTATACACACACACACAAACTGTCATTTTTCTCAGAAGCTGATATCCATCTATAGCTTTTATCAGATCTCTAAATGTTTCAATGATACCCCCAAACACTAAGGATCACTGTATAGTTTGTGTTTAATTCTTGTCCATAAGTAACAGCTCTCCAAAGCTCCAGAGCTGACTTGGGAGTCTATCTCAGCCCCACAACTCAGCCCTGAGCCAGTTCTTCTACTCCTAGGACTCAATGAACATCATCTTTCTAACAATAGTTGTCCTTCATCCATCTCACAGTTAGTTGTACCTGCTTTTTTACTCTGAATTCTCAGTGCCTGAGCTTTGAATCTCTACTGCCTTTCTAAATGAATAGACTTTTGCAGCTTTAGATTTTGTTTAACTGGGGTAAGTTTCACATAATATAAAATTAACACAATTAAGTGGCATTTAGTACATTAAAAGATGCTGTGCAAACATCAGTCTACATAGTTCTAAAACATTTTTGTAACTCCAGAAGGAAACCACATACATATTAAGCATGATTTATCACCCCCTCCACACACACACACATACATACTAGCCCCCAGCAACTCCTAATCTGCTTTGTCTATATGGATTTACTTTTTCTGGATATTTCATGTAAATAGAACTATACAATATGTGGCCTTTTATGATTGGCTTCTTTCATTTAGCGTAATATTTTATAGATTCATTCACATTGCAATAAGCATTAGCCTTTTATTCTTTTTTATGGCTGAATTCCATTGAAGGTATATTCAATTATTTATCCATTTGTCAGTTGATTGATTTAGTTGTTTCCACCATTTGGCTATTGTGAATAGTGCTGCTGCCATGAACATTTATGTACAAGGATTTGTTTGAATACCTGTCTTCCATTCTTTTGGATATATAGTTATGAGTCAAATTGCTTGTGTTATATGATACGATGAAGGCTTAGTGCCTTTCCAAGCATTTTTATAGAATTGCAAACATTTATTTTTTTAATGTCTATATCCTTTTAAATAGAAAAAGAAGAGAGTCACTAATTAGTTATGCTGAAGAAAAATTCAATTCATTATGAATTATCTGGGAGCTGTACATGCCATTCCAGCTATGGAGAATCAATCCTGCTCAGGGAGCTAATGAGCTCTAGCTTCTCCCTCAAATTGGTACCTGTCATTTAATATTATACACGGATGTACACATACCTACACACAGGGTAAGTTATTTACATGTAAATAGTCTGTATACCCAGATCTTTTTAAAAAGCAGTTCATTTGCTATAGAGTTCAAAATGTGTCCTTTTGTATATTTTATCAGAGCCCAAATTCAACACTTTTTCTTCCATCACCAAGTGACAACAGCAAGTGAATCTCCTTGAAGTGACGTACCTACGTGTGATGCAAAAGCAACATAACTGTTAATTAAGCCACGTCTGCATTTCTGAAATCAACCTTTTATCTTTTCCCAAATAGCAAGAGAACTCCAACATTCCCACTCCCCTCCCCCAAAAAGAAAGCTATTAACACGTTCGGAGCCTTTTTCCATTTTCCCTCTTCAGTGCGGATGTGCAGCCTGTATCATGGCTATTAGGGCCAGTGAGCAAAACCACATGACAGGAGATGTAGACTCACAGTGGCTCAGATGGAAACAAAAGCGAAAATGAAAGAAACAGACTGCAGTCTGTGGGCGAGGAAGGTGGAATCCAGAAGAGAAAGCAAGCTCGGGAAAACTTGGAGCAGTGAGCACATTGGTATTAACTAGTAGTCTCAGAACTCAGGGAGATTTGCCTGTCTCAAAAATGGTTGCTTTTGTTTTGCCTTCCACTCTGTGTTAAAAATACATACAATTCCCTCTCCTCACTGCATTTTTTAACAATATAAGAATACCCTACCAATACAGAAGTAATGCCGGCCAGAGCTTCCTCCAGAGAGAAAAAACAAGAGAGGGCGTGCCAGCAAGTGCATTGTGGCAATGTCAATCACACCCTTCCATCTATGTGCGCGGCCCCTGATCCGGCTCCTACCGCATGTCCTAAACACAGTGTGTCCACCCCTAATCTCTAGGCACACACTGATTCCCATAGTTTAGAATGTCCGTGAAATGTGAAAGCCTAAAAATAAGGATCAATAGAAATATTTAACATAAAGACACAGTAGAAAAAAAATTTAGAATAAAAAAGCACAAGGCAGTTTCAGCAAAACCAAAAATCTCTTGCAAAGTTTCACATTCCGCTGACACAGATTTTAAGGTTGTCACTGCCCTAATTTTCAAATTTTCTTTGAGGGTTGGAAGTGACGGATTAATGTCAATATATACTAAGAAACTTTCATGCAATAGGTGGATCTACTCTACACAAAAATTTTGAAAGAGAAAATTTTGCCTTGTGGGGCCACAGTCTCTGATTTTGGTAGATTTTTCTCAGTACCCCCGGTAATGTCTTCTGTCTTCAAGCTTTATCTATTTAATTATGAAAACCTATTCTTAGAAAATGAGCTGATACATTCAATCTTGCTAAGACAAAGATGACTAGAGATTAATTCCCAGGCACTAAGCCTTAAGCCAACACTAAAAAAAAAAAAAAAAAAAAAAAAATTTAGATACTGAAATTTTAACCAAAATAAAAATTTAAGCCTAAAATTATTAAACTGGTAATCTTGCCTCAAAGCATTCATTCCGCTAATGAAACACCTTGTCTAAATTCTGCATTTACAAATAAATATACCCAAATTTTTGTCATGTCTAGTCATTTTTTAATTCACTCAAAATTTTGTGGTAAACCAAAGCAATTTTTGAAAAATCTCTTTATCTACAATGAAATGTAAGTGATAAAATATAAATGTGTATTTAGATTCATTACAGCAGTATTTGTGATAGCAAAAAAACAGAAACAACATAAATGTTCATCCATAAGGAAACTGTAAAATTACTGAAATACCATGCAATTTTTGCTGATTTTTTAAAAAATTGTGATAAATACACATGGCATAAAATTTAGCAGTTTTAAGTGTACAGTTCAGTGATATGTAACCATTTCAAAATGAGTTAATCTATGTACACTAAAATGATAAAACTCTCCAAGATACACTGTTATATGGGAAAAATACGGTGAAGGACAGCATGTCTTGAATAAATATACCATTTCTCGTTTGCTTTTAAATTTTTTATTTGGAATATATTTCAAAATAAGTAATGTACAGACAATAATGTATCAAACTATGAACCTGCTCTTGAAACTTGCAATTGCTAAAGCTAGTCATATTTTCTTCTGTGGGTTGTGGGCAAGGGTTAGAGGTGGTGAGTCTATATGTAAGAAAATTACAGGTAAACTTGAAGTTTCTGTCCTTCATCTCCTATCTTTTACACCTTAATTGTTCTTTTTTAAAAAATTTATTTTAGGTGTTGATGGACCTTTATTTTTTATTTATTTATATGCAGTGTAGTGCTGAGAATGGAACCCAGTGCCTCACACATGCTAGACAAGTGCTCTGCCCCTGAGCCACAACCCCAGCTCCTTAATTGCCTCTTGAGAATCACATGAGTTTAGTGTGTATCTTTTTATACTTTCTAAAACATTTATTAATAATATGGATGCAGTATTATGGTTTTCATGCCTTTTTAAATTTGCATAAATGTTATGACCTGTTTAACCTTCTTTTTTATTGCTCTGCCACTCGAAGCTTTTTTCTTCCAACATTGTTTTTCAACGTGAATGCCAATTGTATTTTGCTTAAAGGATACACAGATGCACTTGCTATTGCATGACAGCTTCCTGGTGGTAAACACAAAACACTAGTAACAATGCACACACCTGGAAAGCGGCTCTGCAGTCAGAGGGCAGGTGGCACTTTTGCTATTCCATTCTCTGAAGAGTTGAAATTTTACTATTATTGTCATTTTGTAATAAAATAAGTAAACATAAAATTTCAAGCTTGTTCATTTGGGAAGGGATGAATAATAAAGTACAATAATATAATAATGAATAACATATTATGGCAGGTTCTATAGATTAGATGTTTTTTCCCTGGCAGCAACACACTATGCCACCAGGTGAAATGGGACTGTAAAGACATTGTGCATTGTGACGAAAGCAACAGAACTTAAAGGTTTGAGGCCTGGGAGTAGGCCAGTGATTGCACAGAGAGGGCCAGCTAATTGAGTTTAGGAAGTCTTCCTGCTAGAAATGCAATTAATAGGGAGAGAGACAATCACTGACAGAGCCATACCTTACATGTACAGAGGAAACACATTGGAATGGGAGTGAATAGATCTGACTTCAAGTCCTGGTTCTGACACTAACAATTGCATTTTTTACCAATTCATTTAACTCTTATCAATTGAGTTTTTCCCTTTATTAAATGAGAGCACACTCAGTTCCTGTTCATCCATTCATTTGGTAAATGTTTACTGAGCCTCTAGTAGATACAGGCGTGCAAAGTGAGCAAGAGAGTCCCCTTCCTCCCAGGGCTCTTAGCTCCTGCTAGAGGCTGGCAGACATTCTGACTCTAACCACCAAAATCAAGAAATAAGCAGAGTGACAGCCAAGAGGGCCCTGAGTTCGGGGAATTTTCCTGGGTGGATTTGTCAGAGGTTAGATGAGAGAGAAGAAAATAGTCATCTCAAGGGTTTTAGCAGGAGTCCAGGACTGAAACAGGAAAGAGAATTTTTCTTGAAACTAAGGAACGTGGCTTCAGCTGAAGAGTGGCAGATAAAATAGAAGAACTATAGCAGGAAGAGGGATGTGACAAAAAGATAGTGTTTGATTCTTTTAACTTGAATCAGGTTAAGCAAGGGCATGAAATTTATTCTGCATCTTAATTGTTTATATCTTGAGATGATTCCCTTTTAATTTTTTAAGTGTATAAACTTTAAAATGGTCAAACACATAAACCATAGACTGATGAGACACATGGGAGATGGAATTATTTTAGAGAGAAATCTCCTGTTTCATATTGGAATTGCCAAAGTGGTCACTCAAAGGAGTGACACAGAGAAGGGTCCTGTGTGCTGGGGGGCAGGTGGCTCTTCTGGGAGGTTGTCTCCAGCTCTTTGATTAAGGATTTAGACAGCAGAAAAGGATTTATCCTTAGGTGAAGTTAAGAATTATGCAGAAAAACATATTGACCAGATTGACCTGATTGAGGTTAGATTTTGAGGTTCATGATTTATGAAAGTAAATGAACAAGTTGTAAAATGAGAATAATAATAACCATTTAACAGGCTTTCCAAGAGGAATAATAAATTTAGAAGTAGGTGAAAATGTAGTATAAATTACAAAGGGCTTTACAAACATGAAATTACTGTTATTATTCTGTTTGGGGTTCTGGAAGGTATAGGTAATATGCCTCCTAGAAGTTGTTTTATTTTGGGAGCTTGTGTAAAGGCACCACAATCTTAATTGGTTCGCTTGCTCACTCTGTCTGTCTATCTATCTATCTATCTATCCATCTATAATCTGTCATTTATCTCAAAATTCATCTTGTGGACAGTCACTTTTCTTATTTATGAGAAGGACTCCCATTTCTACAAGATACATTGTGTCACCTTCAGCAGAGGTCTGGGGATGGTTGGGAAAATACGAATTTGACAAAATCTAGGAGGTGAATTTAGATGAACACTTAAATCAGGAAACACACACACACACACCCTAGAGCCTTAAAAACTCTTTGGGGTTTGGCTTACAATGGCAAGTGAGGAATTATAATGCCTATTTTCCTTGTACCTTTTTCTGTTCTCCCTAAGTATTGCAAACATATTGTCATGAGTATCTGAAAAGTGAAAACCTATTCAAATTCTCCCAAACTAATAATGGCAATGGTAAATTTACCTAGCACTTCAAAAAAATATCTGTATAGATTTTGTCACAGAAGATACAGTACACCACAGCTACATATTTAGGGAAAATGTAGCTCAAAAACAAAACACTCTTGAAATAGCATGGGCTTTTTTTTTCTTTCTGTAAACACAGTCAAGAGAAGTAATTTCATAGTCCAATACAATCGATAGCCTCAAAAGGTTTTCTAGTATTTTAATGATAAGATGCTTTATGCATACATTATGCAAACTTAATTTATAGTTATTATTTAAATGAGAGATTTGAGTATGTTAACAACATAGGAGACATTTTTGTTAAAATAAAATAATTTGCATGTTATAATTACTTAGCCCCCCAAAAAATGATGGGGCATTTTGCTGTGTTTTCGAGAGAAAATGAAATAGAATAAATGGAAAGAAAATTAAATAGATTGAGATGAAAATTTGGAAAAAAAAAAAAAGGGGAAATCGTATCATTTGAAGAAGGACAAATTGCTATAATTATGCCATGGCTTCTGGCTAGTTTTTGAAGCAGAATTTTGTACATGTTGGAGGAACACATTTATTTAGCAAAAATTCCAGAACTAAATGGTTTTCTCCGAGGCTCTTAAAACTTTAGGTGATGTGGGGATGAACTAAAAATCCAAATGTTAATGTCAAAGGGAGCAAATTTCTGAAAAATTCCTAGAAATAAAAGATAACTAGAACAGGACCTAGTTAAGAAACTCTTTTTGGGTTCCTATCAGGCAGCAGGGAGGAGGCAGAAGTGTATTCGCTCATTTGGTAACAAAGGAAATCCAACTTTATTCAGTGGCTAAGAAGGAATCTGTATCACCCAAATTCAAAAATAAAACTTTTTTGTTTTGTTTTCCAAAAGCTACTACTCTATTGATACACCTCTTGTCTGCATTTTTCCCACTAGATATTAGACTCTGTCAAAGACATATCAGACCAACACACTTGGTTATCAAGCCAGGCAGATTTTTCTTTGTTAGGAGTTAATTCTCCTCCTTAAAATTCCTGCTTCACTTTCAATTTTAAAGGTCTCTTCCCACTCCGCTTCCCCTATCCTCCTTGCTTGGTGCTGGTTAGCTTGAGGTTCCAGGGACTTGAATGGAAAAGGGTGGGTGGAGTGCTGGGTCCTGGGACAGCTGAAAATGGAGGGAAAAGTTTTCTCTGTGAAGTCACTCAGAGCAAGATGGTTTCCCATGTGGTGTCAATGAGGGCAGCCCTTCCTCCACAGCAATGAGGTGCTTGTTCTTATTCTTTTGCTGATGTAGTTTCGTTATCTAGACTGGTCCCAATCAGCTTCTCTAGGTACCACAGGGTAACTCCAGGGCCTCAGTCATAGGCACACACTTGGAACTTTTGAGGACAGTCTTGACATTTCTCCCTACCAGGATATGCTGCCATTTCAACTTTCTCATTTTCACTTGGAAACATCTAGTCATTCATCAAGCTCTATGGCTAAGCAAACAATCAGGAAACAACCCCACAGACCTTTAAAGTGATTCTCTTGGCTGCAGCCTCATTCAAGACCAGTTTTGCACCAAGGGCAGGATAGTGGGAGGTCCACCCACTGTGGGCAGAAAGGAAATACATAGTCTGTGGAGAATTTAAAAGCAATACTAAAACCAACTGTGAATCAGTCTTCTTTCATATAATCACTGCAATTATAAACAATGTTAGTGATAAAATATTTCTCCCTATAAATATATTTTGTCAGTCCAAGATCTAAATAATTACTGGTTATTGTTTCTGTGTGTATATGTGCTTCAAATTAATACATTTTTGTTGCTTATCTTTTCATAAATATTTATTCTATGTGGAAGTTAACATGGAGAAATTTCCATTATTTAGTTGGCTCCCAAGACACAAAGATTTAATAAATTGCATTCTTTAGGAAGAGTAAGTTTAAAAATAATAAGATTTGATTTGGACACAGCCATTGTGATATTCCATATTCTTCTTTAAAACAGTGATTCAAGGGCCAGGATTGTAGCTCAGTGGCAGCGAGTGCTTGCCTCGCATGCGTGAGGCCCTGGGTTCGATCCTCAGCCCTACATAAAAAGAAATAAAGACATTGTGTCCATCTACAACTAAAAAAATATTTTTAAAAATAAATAAATACAATAGTGATTCAAAATTAAATAACGATAGTGCAGAGATTATAAAGCAAAGGAAATAGAACAAGAGAACTTGGACTCTATTTTTCTTTCTATGTGGCTCCTTGAAGATTTTGTTTGTATTTTAAACAAAAAAGAGTGAAACAATGTAAAATGTCAGTTGTAACATAGCTGGTTAGAACAAGTAAATTTCAGGTTGTACAATGCAGTATTTTACTAAATTCAAATAATATGTTTGAAGAGATGAAATATATTCTCTCCCCTTTAAACAACAAACTAAAGAATGAATCAAGAAAAATGAAACACTAAATCAGTGGAATCATCTAGTAATAGCAGATATTTTAAAAAGCACACTATCAAGAACTTTTTGCTTGTTTGATTTTGGTACCAGGGATTGGACCCAGGAGTGTTTTATCACTGAGCCACATTCCCAGCTTTTTTTATTTTTTTATTTTGAAACAGGTCTTGCTAAGTTGCTGAAGGCCTAGCTAATTTGTGGGACTGGTCTCAAACTTGAGATCTTCGTGCCTTGGCCTCCCAGGATGCTAGGATTACAGGTATTAGCTATCGCGCCTGGTCTAGGAATTATTTTTGCTAGCATTCTCTATGTTTGACACACTGATCAAATGTGCAGAATAGTCAGATATATCCAGGCGAAGGTGGTAAAGTCTAAATAAAGCAATCATTCTTGAGTTTCTTCGTTATTCCTGGAAGAATGTTGTTGAGCCTACAGAAAAGAAGTTAAAACAACTGAATGATGGTGGACGACATAATCTTTGTCGTGGTATGACAAAGCTGAAACTATGCCAGATGCTCACAGTGGTGTCAAGCACAAATCAGGAATGACTTCCAATCCTTATGCATATCTCACATAAACCTTTAAAAAATTTTTTGCAGAGTTCATTCTTTTGAAAGTGTTGCCTTATGTATGGCTTTTTTGAAAATTTGGAGAAAAAAATTTATTCATTCATTTAATTCTTGCTGCAGTAGTGTATCTAACAGTGAAAAGGCTACCCTAGACCAGGCAGCATACTTGTTATGGAGTTGTCCAGTCAAAACAAGTTTGAAAAGTTCATTTTAATCTTTAAAGTACTGCACAATCTAAAAGAAAATGTGGACCCAAGATAATTCATTTAAAATTTTTCTTTGTTGCATGAATTTTTTTCTTTTGTAAAGTTTTTTGTTTTGCTTTTCTGATGTGAAGTTTTAGAAAAGATTACTAACATCCAAAAATATCTTCCAATAGTCCAAATCAGCTGTGGACAATGTAGTTAGATGACAAGCTTTAAAACTATTGCTTTAAGATTAAGACACAGAAATTCTGAATACTGTAATTATGCCACAAAACATCAAAGAGACCAAAAACCTACCAAAATGGTATCAAGTAAAAATGCTTCAGCTATTGAAGAAGCAGAAAGAAATCTTATCTGAATTTCTGTTATTTGACCATGTACAGATGGAGAGGTGGCTGCTACAAATGCCCTCCAAATCCCCAGGGGTGGTCTCCAGTTAGGGAGATAACTGACTTTGGACACTGGGCTATTCCAAAAATATTGTGCAGACAAGCTTCATCAGAATTTTCTAGCTTTTAAAGTCCTAATACCCTATCCTATACCCAGTACCTCCACCTATTAGACTGTTATATAAACTTTTATCCATAGATGCTCAGGGAGTAGCTTTCCTTATAGAGTATACCTGAACGTAGGATAAATTTGTCTACTCTTTATCTACTATCAAATAATTCTCAGGCTCCCAAACATTCAGACCTAAGATGGTAGAGGAAAAATTTTTCCTCCCAGAAACATATAAAAATGAAAAAAATAATTAATCAGATTCTGGAGAAAAATCCCAAGAGAAACAACAAGAGATATTGCTTTATAACAAGAGATTGCTAGGAGATATTGAAGAGACTGGGATTGGTCCACTTCATTGTTCTTACCAGGTGTTGTAAGGCAAAGGATCAAATAATATTTCTGATTTTTGTAGCTGAAGAAAAACTTTCAAAGTTTTTTACAAAATATCATCTATATGAATTTACTGATAAGGATTTATTTATTTATCTATTTACTTATTTATTTATTTTACTGGAGACCTTTGAAAGCCACTAGAATAGATCCCAAAGACAAAATTACATGCTCAGTATTGCAATTTCTAGAATTTATTGTGAAATGGGATTTATATGAATCTCTGATAAACTTATCTTGACACTTAAGACATCTCCCTACTACTTATATATGTGCTGCTTCATGTAAAAATATCTTTTGAAATTAAAATTAATAAGAAGTGTTCTTAGATCAACCATGAAGGATGATAGATTGAAAAATTGGGCTCAGAAATCACTGAACATGAATCTGTGAAGAAGATCCATCTTGACAACATCAAGGTTTGAAAACAAAAAACAAAATTCTATTCATTATTAAAATATTATTCATTAACATAACAGACCAATCTGAAGGCATAAACTTTTCCCCTTTTCTTCAAAAAATCTCATTGAAACAATTAAAATACATTAATTCATGTCTTTTTCTTTTTTCTGAATATTTTGGTAATCTCTTCTTTTTTACTGATATAATCATATGTATAAAAATTAATGCAAAATTTTTCACTGTTTGCATTTCTTTTTTGCCCATTATTACTATTTCTTTCAGTTTGTAACAGTAATGGTGCTTTTCTAAACACAAAATCTTTTGACTATATCTCATAAGAATTTGTTTATGTAGACATACTTTCTGCTTATATTCTAGGACTAGTGCCAAAGAACGACTGGATTGAATCAATGCTACTCTGGCTTTTTCTACTGAAAACAAAGCCACACAATGCTGTACACTAGAAATTATATGATAGTGATTTATAAATGTTCCTTGATGGTAGAATCCAAAAGATAGAACATCTAGTTCTTATGAAACTCAAGCAAATAAAAAATTTATATAATACATAGAAAAATTCTATTTGGAAGGGGCATAAGCAAATTTAATTAAGGTTTAAAATGTGTTGATTTCCTCCTCACTTACTGAAATAATTGTGTCATGAGGTGGAGCAGGATACAAAAAACAGTCGATTTGGCTGTCAGATCCCCTCGGTCAGCCTCCAGTTGTGCCAATGTGTACCACCTGGCTTCCCTTCTCAGTCTTCCCACCCTTCCTGGCCTTCCTCCTGGTATCCCCGTCTCCCTTTTCCCTATCTTATTTCAGCCAGGGTGGTGATGTTCAGAGGGAGGTTTGGTGCCAGTGGGATAAATCCTCAAACTCTTAAATATACCTCTAATCATGCGTTGTCCTGGAATGTGGTCACTTAGTATGCAGTTTGCTCTTGGAATTGGCCTTGATCTCCAATTCTAAAACATAAGGAAGATTTTGCTCAGCCCCACACACCACCATACAGTTTAAGACAACAAGGAGATCTGTTCTTGGATGTTTTCTTCTGTTGAAACTGACTGTACCAGACTGGCATTGCTTAAGATGATGCGATGATTTTTATTTAATGGATAATTTGGAAACTTTCCTTAGTAACATTTTTTTTTAATTCCCAGCTTTAAGTATTATATATCACTTCAACCTAAAGTTTAGAGTGGGAAAGAATTTTAAAATATAGAATAAAATTACTTTAATGAATAGAAGAAAAAATATAAGATGAATGAACTCTTCTTTCCAGTTGTCCCAATACCAAGAGGATCTGCCAGCCATGGAAAACTTTGCTTCCATTTCCAGCTGAGATAGAAATGGTGCTGATACGCACAATGTTATTTTGCAAAGATGAATGTTTATTAAATTAGGTTTTAAAACTTGAGATTTCATGACATAAATCCTCTGAAATTATTCAAAGTTGTTCTCAGGCAAGTCTTATTCCAATTTCTTCATCTGCTTTTGCTTCCTCAAGCCAGAAGTATGAGAGTTTGAGGGTGAACGGTTCTCTCTATGGTTCCCTCTTGGGGAGAAGTCATCACCGCAGCCCTGCAAATGAGCAGCCAATGCAGTCTGTATTCCCGGGTCGATGAACCAGAAGACTGGGCAAATGGAAGTCAGCTTTTATTTTTCCCTTTTCCTCCTGTTACTGGGTGGTAATTTAGGGACATGAGATCAGTGTGTAGTTGATTTTTTCTGGCTAAGCTACCCCATCAGGTGGAGCCCTTGCAATAATACTGCAGAAGGGGAAAGAGAAAAACAAGATAATGAAATTTCTGTGTCTTTGATTTGGAAGGAGTTTTATACTTTGTTTAATGATTTCTTTATAGCATACACTGCATGAAAAGAGAAAATTAAGGTCTTTGTATGTCTGCTTTCCATTTAAAGAGAATGTTAGTTCTAGTTCGTTCACAGAGGCAGGAAAATTAGTAAGCCAAATTCAATCATCATGATTGATGCCATCCTCAGAAAAATCTTTAAAATTAGGTATCTTTTCTCTTTTAACAAGCGGCTATCTAGATTTGAATTTTTAAAAAGAATCTCTCTAAGTGTTTAAAGGCTCATACTTCAAAGAAAAAAGCTTAATCATAAAGGCTGCTACAGTACAGTTAATCCATATAATGTATTTTATTTGGGCTATACCTATAGCACTAGGTCATTTCTTTTATAGCATCTTTTTTCTTGAAATATCAATACTTCAATGAAATCCACTGAAAGCTGAAATAAATATTTTTCACGGTTAATTAAGAATGGCTCCCTGGTCTGTAAGGCAGAGACCACTTGACTAATGCTTCAAAACCTTTTTTAAAAGACCTCCAACCTGCCTTCCAAATCAATGTTTGCAAAGAGTAAGGTAACAATTATGAAACTATAAATAAATGTGAACTAGAAATAAAACATTGTTTGTTCATTATATTCATTGATGGCAAGTAAAGTTAACTGAAACTGCTGTGGATTTTGTCCACCCAAAAGCTTTTCAATCTTCTTCTCCAAACAGACTCTGGTCCTTGGGTCACAGAAATGGGACAAGCACAGCCATGGTTCAAGGTGTGAGCGGGTGGCCAAAGCAGAGCCAATCATAGCCCTTCCCTGGAGTCGTTAAATCAATGTTCAGAGGATAAGAAGTTCTCTATTTCCAGCTGGGCTACTAAATTGGGACTTCCAGAGGACAGGATCCCTGGTACAAAGAGATTAGTAAGAGAGACTGACCACGCACAGAGAACTTAAGGGCAGGTAGAGAGAGAGTCCAGGCATGTGATCTCCAGATCTCCTCTCTCATACCCAGTTCCTGAAGCCCTCCTTTAAGATTTGGCATTGATGGCAGTATTACTTCCAGTTCTCTGAGTAAAGATAGGTCCCTTTTTTCTATATAAA
The DNA here is from genome assembly GCA_004024805.1 of Geosciurus inauris. Lineage (NCBI taxonomy): Eukaryota > Metazoa > Chordata > Mammalia > Rodentia > Sciuridae > Geosciurus > Geosciurus inauris. Next base: position 57,132 of record PVHX01010893.1, read on the forward strand.
AATAATTTCAGTTTCTACAATTTGCAACCAAAATGCCCAGACTAATATATATACCATTTTTATAGCACTTGGTTTTTCAATTTACTGTTTTGTTCATATACAGGAAGACTTTCTTTGTATATGCAGTGGTATCATTTCTATTAGCTTTGGAAAGTGCATAGAGATGTGTGAGAACCACCATAATTAAGATGCAGAACAGTTGCTTCACACCCACATATGCTCTTGTGCTGTCCGTCTGTTGTCAATTCCTACAACTGAACTGACCCCTGGGAACCAGTGATCTCCATCCCAGTGGATTTACCTTCTCCAGAATATCAAATAAGTGGAACCATAGAGTACATAGCCTTCTTAGCTGACTCCCTTCACTTATCACAGGGATTGGCAAACTTTTTCTGTAAAGGGCCAGGTAGTAAATATTTTCAACTTTGCAAATAACATCATCTCCCATACAACTACTCTACTTTGCCATTGTAGCATAAAAGCACCCACAGACAATACACAAATCAATTGATGTGGCAGGATTTGGCCTGCAAACCAAAGTTTGCTGACCACTGGCTTAACATAACGTAGTTGAGGTTCATCCATCTTAATACCTGTATTAATATTTTGTTCCTTTTCCCCTTTCCTTTCTTTGATTTTTTTGTTGCTGTTGCTGTTGTTTGTTTGTCTTGGTGCTTTACCACTTTACCACTGAACTGCATCCTCAGTTCTTTTCTTTCTTTCTTTCTTTCTTTTCTTTCTTTCTTTTTTTTCTTTTTTCTTTTTTAATTTTAAGACAGGGTCTCACTAAGCTGCTGAGGCTGGCCTCAAACTTGACCATCCTCCTGTCTCAGCCTCTGGAGTCACTGGGATTACAAGCGTGACCTCCACACCTGGCAACAGTTTGTTCCTTTTAATTCTGAGGAATATTTCATAATATGAATGAATTATAGTGTATTTATCCATTCAACAGATGAAAGCATTTGTGTGGGGTGAATATGAATTAAATTGTGCTTTGATCTGAATGTGTCCCCTCAAAGTCATATGTTGAAGCTTAATAACCAATGTAATAGTATTAATAGGTGAGGCCTTTAGGAAGCCCCTCCCTCATGAATGGGATTAAGGCCTTTACAAAAGAGGCTTCACAGAGCTTGGTCTTTCTGCAGTTCTACTACAATAAGACACAACATTCACCCCTCCTCAAAGGATGCAGGCACAAGGGACCATCCTGGAAGCAGAGATAGGGCCCTCACCAGACCAAACCTCTTGGACTTCCCAGCTTCCAGAACTGTCAGAAACTTTTTTTTCTTTATGTATCACCCAGTCTCAGATATTTTGTTATATAGCAGTACAGATTTTTGTGTGAACTTAAGTTTCATTTCTCTTGGGTAAAATACCCAGGAGTTGATTGACTGAGATGTATGATTATTGCAGGTCTAGTTTAATAAGAAACTGGCAAATTATTTTCCAGTGTTATTTAACTTTCTGTGTGTTTATCACAATATATAACCTTTCCACCTGTTCTTTAATCTTTGATAACACAATTTTGTTAATTTAAAAATATTTTTTTATCATCCTAATAGGAGCAAAATAGTATTTCATTGTGTTTTAAATTTGAATTTTTCTAATGAATAATTATGAGAAATACATTTTCAGATGCCATTCATCTTTCTTCTTTGGTGAAGTATCTATTCAAATTGTCCATTTTTAAAAATTTTTTGCTTTCTTTAGTGGAGCATTAAGATTTCTTTATATTGTCTGAGTACAAATTCATTGTCATATATGTGATTTGTAAATATTTTCTGAGTCTGTGGCATATTTTCATTCTCTTAATGGTACCTCCAAAATACCCACCTCCCAATCCATTGGATATTAGGATTTCAGCATATGAATTTGGGGGAACACAAACATTTAGCCCATGGCAAACACAAACATTTAGCCCATGGCAAAGAGAAGGAAAAAAGAGAAGGAGCAAATATTTTTAAATTCTGACAACACTCCATTGATTAATGTTTTCTTTCATAGCCAAGCTTTTGGAGTCATATCTAAGATCTCTTTCTACAGTTCAAGGTCATAAAGATTTTTGCTTATGTTTTCTTCTGCAAGTTTTATAGGTTCATATTTTATATTTAGGTTTATAATCCATTTGGTATTAATTTCTGCATAAGGTCTATTACTTTAAGGTCCATACTTTTGCATATGACTGTCCAGTTGTTCCAGCTAAAAAGACTATTCTTTCTTCATTGAACTATCTTTATATCATTGCCAAAAATCAACTGACTGTATTTCAGTGGATCTATTTATGAGCTCTCTATTCTGTTCCATGGGTCTATATTTTGCCGATATAACATTATCTTGACTTCTGTAACTTTATAGTAAATGTTGAAATCAGGCAATGGATATAGAATTATTTAGCAAGTCTGTTTTATTATTTATGGGTGGTGGTTCCCACATTCAAAGCTTATGTGCATGAACCACTGAGAGGTCAGCCTGAGACCTGGGCAGTAAAAGTAGATCATAGTTGGGTCCTCAACTTTTTGCTTAGCTTCATTGTGCATTTGTGAATGCACTATTTGGGTTGGCCTTAAGATAGTGAGAAAAAGCTGGGAGAAAAGAATGTCTTATCCTGTTATAAGGAATAACAACTTCCTGTAACAAATTAGCATAGACTGAATAGCTTAAAAACAATAGAACTTTATTTCTCAGAGTTCTGGAAACTAGAAGTCTGAGATCAAAATGTTAACACAGTTGGTTTAGAGCCCTCTTTGGAGTTGCAGAATATAGATTCCTCACTGCATCCTCCCACAGTGGAAGGGTCAACTCTCTGGAGCCTATTTTACAAGGACACTAATCCCAATTATGAGGGCTTTACCCTCATGATCTAATACCCCTCAAAAGGTCCTGCCTTCTAATGCAGGGGTTAGGATTTCAGCATATGAATTTGGGAGAACCCAGACATTCAATTCATTGCAAAGGGGAATCCTCTATACTCTCCAGCTAGGTCCTTTTCCCAGCCATTCCTTTGGCTAGAAAGAGCAGTTGAGTTCCTTGTCCACACCCATCATACTGTTCCCAGATTTGGCTCACCCTCAGATCAAAGCAGCCATAAAAAGGGGAAAATATTGGAAACTCATCATTGTGCTAGAGGCCTATGTTTCAGGTTTTGACTTCCTTGTTTAATTGCCTTTTAGTGTTTACTTTTTCAGAGTCCTCAGGTGGTCACTTTTTATATTATGTTCACATTTTAGTTCTAATAGTAATAGACAAATTGTAGTGGGTTTACTCCATCTTGGACAGCCCTGGAATTTCACATTGCCTTTTGAGAGGGGTATAGAGGGTGCTGGAAATTGAACCAATGATCTCACCCATCTAGGCAGGTATGCAGTGAGGAATCTATATTCTGCAGCTCCAAAGAGGGCCTTTACTAGAAACCAATTGTGTTAACATTTTTATCTCAGACTTCTAGTTTCCAGAACTCTGAGAAATAAATGATTTCTATTATTTATATTGCTTGTTTTTAAAGCTAATCTTTAAACTTCTTAAATTAGAAATTATAAATAATATTTTTCTCTGTCCTCATTTTGGAAACTTCCAATTTTACTACCTCTTTTCCTGCCTATGATGTTTCATTAAGTCAGTTCCTAGGCCCTATTCAGATCAGGCTCTGGACCTGCACTTAAATAAATCTTTGCACCTAACTTGAGAAATCTATTTCCTTTTTGTGTTTGATTTGTATAGCAGAAAATCATGAGAGGTTTCAATGAGAAAGTGCTATATTATTAAACATAAAGACCTTATATTGCATAGATATTGGATTCTTTCAGGAAATCTGATCACTTAAAACTAGCATTCAGTTTTTAAAATATATTGCCTCAGTGATTGAAGGGGTGCTTGGCATGCAAGTATAAAAGAAGTTATTTATGTAACATTTCCTGAATACTTAATAAGTGTATGTTGAACTTAAAAATAAAACTACCAATCATTCAATATTTCCTATTTTCCAACTCTCTTGGTTCTTCTGACTCGAGCGATATGGAAGAACACATCAGAGACAACAGAAGAGCCAAACTATGTTGTTATACCTTGCTTCCTTAGTATCCCATGTTTCTGAAGTGCCTTAAAGATTTACAATGGACTGGCTCAGAGGTGGAGTGCTTGCCTAGCATGCGGCAGGCCCTGGGTTCAATCCCTAGTATTGCAAAACAAACAAACAAATAAAATATAGTGGATTACACTCTAAAGTCCTGATATTAAAGTGTAGATCAAGAAAGATGAACTTTAGTCCTGACACCACCTTTTACTCATTTGTGACTTTGATAATTTATTTTATTTCTCAGACTTAATTTTCTTATTTGTTAAATGGGCTTATTGGACAACAGTTCTCTAAAACCCTTGTTTTTCCAGTTTGGACATTCTATGAATTATTTTAAGATAGACTGTACCAAAAGTGAACCTGAGTGGGGAGTCAGGGAATCGCTAATCAATTATACCACTGAGCTCACAAAACAGGTAGGTAATCAGTATGATCCCTGTTTTCAAGAAAAGCAACAATCACCGAGTAATTAATCTAATATTTTTGGACAGTTAATGGCTGTCCAATTAGATTACAATTTGAAAATGTATGATTTGCAATTAAGCTAAAGCCATGCCTGAATAATTCTGAGTTTATGATTGAGTTGGCATCTCAATACTGCATTGATAGTGAGGCTGAGGAGTTGGCAGATTTAAGATGAAAGGAAATAGCATTCCCTGGAATGTAGAGGTAATTATTATAAGTTAAATTCAGCTGAAGAGCTCTGAGAGAAAAGAGAATGAAATATGCCCATGTTCCAAGCAGAGCTGATGTATTTGGTTAAGAATTTGAAATAAAAAAAAAAAACTGAAAAACGAAAATACAAAAACCCCAAGAATGTGTAATAAGAAGATGGATAATTACAAAATCATTTAAACTGTCATAAAAGAGGAAAGTCTGAGAAATTGTGAAAAATAAAAAATCACCAGTTGATTATGAAAATATTAACTTTATACAAGTTTGTTGGAGTTTGGTCCATTTTGCTTCTCCTTTCCCCTTCTCCTTCCATTTTTTCAGATCTTAGAAATTTAGATTAATTTTATCATACTAGGTGTATACCTTTCAACTTGCATTTTCTTTCAACTGCAGACCGTTAATAGACATTATAGCTCATTCACATGATGTAATCTGTTGCTTGCCATTGAACAATTGTACAAACATTCATTGGTCTATTCTCCTTTTGGTGATTGCTACATTGTTTATTGTCCTGTGCTACTGCAAACAATGATATCTTGTTTCTATCATTCTATTGTTTTTTCTATTTACCCTTATTTTTTCCTCCCAATTCCCCCCCCACCCGACAACTAGGAAAATATATTTTATGCAATGAAAATTACTCTTAATTTAAAATAGAAATATTTAAGTTTATATTTTTCTAACAAGGTTTATAGTTTTTCAGTGTTTTAGTATTCCTCCTTGATAGGACACAGAACATATCAGCTCATTGATCAATCCCTTCCCTCTTGTTATTTTTATCAAATTTAAATTAAAATTTTTTTCAACACAAAAGATGGTGGAAGTGGTATAGTCAATAGCTAATTAATGCTTATTTTTCTCTTTATGATGAATTTTGTTTCCTGTAACTCAGCCTTACGAATTCAATTCTTTATAGGACTTTTAAAGTGTTTGTAAGCACTTTTGGTTTTGGTCTGAAAATATTTTTATCTCAACCTTAATTAATAATTTATCTAGACTTAATAAAATTTCAGGTTGCTAGTTATTTTTCCTTTAGTATTTTAAGGATAGTAATGCCTTACCCTCAGTCATTCATTGTTGCCAGTGACAACTATGAATCTGTCTATTCAGTCTAATCATCATTTCTCTGTAACAATAGCTAATATTTTTGGGATGTCTACTTTGTACCAGTGTGCTGAATACAAATGTGGACTCATATTTCACAACAACCCTATGAGCTAAACGCTGTGATGGATAAGGAAACCAGAGCACCCGCAGTTTCAGTATCTTGATCAATGTCCACAGGCAAGTAGTGGCAGAGCTGAGATTGTGTATTTACCTTTATCATGCTCAGTACTTTGAGTGTGCTTTTGGGCCATGTCCTTCGACTCTGCAAAATTCTGAGTTCAAATCTTTTCAAAATCTTTGCTTTTCCACAATTCTTTGCTTATTTTTATCAAACTCCTTTCTTGGCAAAGGCACTATCTGTGGTTGTATAGGTAATCCACTGCACAATTCTGGAGGGGCCAGTCAAACCAGAGTCTATGAGCTATTTTGAACTTATTTTCAGCCAATTCACCTGGAAATATTTTCATCAGTTATAAAAGAATCAATGTTTAAATAAAGAAATTTCCACCAGGCATGATGGTGCACACCTGTAATCTCAGCACTTTGGGAGGCTGAGACAGGAGAATCACAAGTTCAAAGCCAGCATCAGCAATGGCAAGGCACTAAGCAACTCAGTGAGACCCTGTCTTTAAACAAGAGTAGCCCTGAGTTCAATCCCCAGTACTAAAAAAAAGAAAAAAAGAAATTTTCACTATTTGTAAATTAGTTATTATATATTTGATGCTCCAGAGAAGACTGTTTCTGATCATTAATTGCCAAGTAATTCAAGTTGACCTACCTCTTAAATACTACTCCTAAAAATGGCAATGATAATAATAACACCTTCCTCAGGTGTCATGCTCCACTCTCTTAAAACTGATTCATGTACATTACTTAAGCTGATTCTCATCACAGGCCTGTGAGATAGTTTAGGAGAATGGTATCATCATGCCCATTTGATAGATAAGGAAATGACATCCCAGAGAAATCAACCAGCCTACCCAAAGCTACGAAGCTACTGGATGGCAATTATATCCATGTCTTCAGAGTCTAAAACAGCACTCATGCTCAGAGCTAGTGATGGGCATGATAAGAAGGACCTTTGGAAATTAGTAGGATCTTCTGTGATACCCATGACTTGTCATTACTATGAGCAACTTTACCATGAAATGAAATTCATTCAGTAACACAATAGACTGTGGTATAGGGTAAAAATTTCTGGCTTGACACACAGTTTTTTAACATAAATATCGCCAGGGGTTTCCCATGATGTAAGGATGAAGTCTAGGCACCAGAGCATGGCCCAGATAGCCTTTCATGTCTTGCCTCCTCCACAAGTTTTTCTGGTCGCTTATTATCCATGTCCCAGGAACCATAATTTTTCAATATTCCTAAGTACCTTGAGCCATTTCAGAACTGACATTTCTCTTTTCTCTGGTTTCTGCCTCCTCTGTTCTCCATGGCACCCAGGGAGCAAAAGACCCCCATGAGGTTGCCAAGGATGAGTTAACCTTGTTTTTTACTTCTTACAATTCTCTTCTTTTCTCCGTCTGCTTCTTTCCCCCTTTCTCCGCCTGGCTTCTAGAGAGGAGGGGCCAGTTCTTTTTATCTGTGAACCCACAGTTCTTAGCACAGGGTTTGGCCCCTACACAGTGTGTCTAACATTTTGATAATGAACAAATTAATTGGAACAAAAAAATACTTTCAGATAAAATATTTTTATGAAGTTTGACAATTTGAAAACACTTTTATATGTCAATACCTAACATTTTAAGCTCTCTGAAAAATACTAAATGCTACATTATTATATGTCAAGTGAATAGTGAGCAAATTACCATATGAATGAGTTAGTGGATCATAACAAGAATGTAATACCTCTATGCGTGGGGTCTAATAATAACTGCTCTCGCTTTAAAATTTAACGCAGTTTCATGTGCGATTATTCCTCCTACCTTTACTGACATTTAAATCTATAAGTTCACAAACTTAATCCTTAAAATGAATGCAATGTAAAATATTTAAAATTTGTCAAAGAATCACAATAAAAAGGCATTAGCAACTATAACTTGCCATGTTAGATATTGATTTCATCATTTCTGACCCAGGAAAATAAAATCAATGTTTATCACGGGGGTAAATGAGGAATGGCGGGAGCTAAATGAGCTTCCTGTGTGTATTCATTCTGATAATAAGTGAAACAAAAGGAATCCACTGTGAATTACGTCTGTGGCGAAGTTGATTAAACCTGTGTGCCACCGTCACAGCGTGACTGAAATATCATCGCATCCATGATGAGTTGCCCTTCCGGATACTGTGTGCCTTGTGGGAGCAGCAGGCAGGCAGCTCTTCCTCAGTTCAGTGATTTTACTGCATATACACTATTTCAGCCCAAGTGCAACAGAAAATACTCGGAATCAGAGCAGCACAAGAAAGACAGCCAAACCCTAAATGACAGAATGGCTGTTCCGGAGAGCCCCCATGCAAGAACAGTGCAGTTTGATAAACACTTAGGAAAGGGGCAACAGAGGCAAGGGCATTCCATTACAGTGTCAAAGCCAGACTCGAGAAAATCCTGTCTCTTTGTTGGTTTTGTCAGCAGCTAAGAAAGGAGGAATATAAACAAATATTCAAGGAGAAAAAATATAAAACTATTATTTTCACACCTGGTCCGTGTATTATACAAGGAATTTTAGAGGTATGGGAGAAGTACTCCTACAGAGAGAAATTCCATCATGTGGTCAATATCCATTCTTCATTCAACACATATTAATATGGCTCTTGCCAGGATACAGAAAGGATGCAAGGACAGAAGTCCCATCTGTGCTCAGGTAGATGGCTAAAATGCACTTGCCATAATCCATTGGACTGTAGTTAGAAATTATAATGAAGAGCACCTGCTTTTGTTTGTTTGTGTGTGTGTGTGTGTGTGTGTGTGTGTTTGTTTTGCTTGAATGCGTTGGCCCATACAGAGTCCAAAGTGTTCTTTGTTACGCTGGATTCCATGACTATTATGTTATCAGAGAGATGTTCATTTGGGGAAGAATTCAGCATTTTGCAATCCATAGGAATGTAGTTAAAGAAATGATTTCTTCAAATCCCTTAACATTAGTATCTATTTTAGCAGAGGGTAACATTCAGGGGTCTTTTATTTATTTCATTCAAATTCAGCAATTTACCTATTTCCTAAGGCTTTTTATTAATCTGGTATCTTTTCCAGCCCATTTAAAAAATCTCTATTAGGCACATCCATTACAACTGAATTATATTTCTTCCACAGCAAGATACTAATATTAGGTGTCAGCTAAAAGCTTATAAACTTTTTTTTCCCTAATGCAATCATGAAAATAAATATGAATCCAAAAGCTCAAATATCTAGGCTAAAATATCTGCACAAGTAGGAACCAGGGGGCACCTCTCCTTATAGGAGGCAGTGTTTTAGAGTAACTGACTGCACTGCACTTCACAACTAGAACGCGAAAACTGGAGCAGGAAGGGGGAAACATCAGCGACCCTTGAGTACAATGCTTGCCCACGGCCTTGTGCTATTTTAAATAATTCTCTGAAATGTTGTTCTAGGCTTCTTGGAGATAAGCTGCCTCTATATATCTTGACTCTATTTTCTCAATTATTTGGCATTTGGAACAAACACTTCACTTTATATTATATTATACTTGTTTAATTCTGTTCAATAAACATGCTAAAGCTTCCACTAAGACTGTGTATCCCCAGGGTTATAGCTAGAAGTTCTGACTAACTAAAGCATAAACAGTGGCAGTTTCTGGAATATAAGTTTTACATAGGAGTAAATAAGATAAAGCACAGTTTCAAAGAAATTCCATCTCAAAGCAATTGAAAGGCCTGTGTTCCTCTGCTATAATTGGTACTCAGGGAGAAAAGGTGAGATCATTCTCTCTAAGGTGAATTAGGCAGAGAACACTAGGAAGTATAGAGAGTCTAGCCATGGTCCTTTTACTCATAAAGCTTATAATTAGGAGGTAGAAAATGTGTTCACCCCCAAAACAAACAGAATCTGTGGGAAGACACCATGGAAAGATCAATTCTGATGAATGGAAATGCCATGTGAGTGTTGGTTCTTGGAAAGAGCATGGAAATGTGAGTAGAATTTCAGCAGGTGGAGTGTGGGCAAGGGCTTTCCAAGCAGAAGGATCAGCTTGTGCAAGGCACAATGCGGAAAATGATAATTTAGGTACGAGAAACCATGACATGTGGCTGGAACTCAAGGTGGAACACTGGGAAAAAGGAATCAAAAGCTGCACTTACATATATTTTTCTGTGTTATTCCAGATAAACCAATGTCTAGTCTTTAAGAAACCTTCCAGTAAAATGTTAACTTTATAAA
>PVHX01010894.1:0-67231 GCA_004024805.1 Geosciurus inauris
AAAAAAAAAAAAAAAAAAAAAAAAAAAAAAAAAAAAAGAATCGAACCCAGTGCCTCACACATAAATACAAGCGCTCCACCACTGAGCCACAACCCCAGCCCTGGAAGCTGTAGTTTTCATTTGCATTTTTATAATTGCTAGTGATGTTGAACATTTTTTCATATATTTGTTGATTGATCCTATTTCTTGTTCTGTGAAATGTCTGTTCAGTTCTTTTGCCCGTTTATTGATTGGATTATTTGTTTTTTGAGTTTTTTATGTTTCCCCAGAACCTTTTCATCTTTTAAAATTGAAACTCTATATCCCTTAAACAGTAACTTCCCACTTTCCTTCCTCCAGCTTGGGAAACCACCATTTACTTTTGGTCTTATGAATTTAACTACTTTATATACCTCATAAAAGCAGAACTACCACACAGTAGTTGTCTTTCTGTGACTGGTTTATTTAACTAAGCACAATGTCCTTGAGACTTGTCCATGTTGCAGCGTGTGTCAGAGCCTCTTTCCTTTCGTGATGCCTCATGCGGTTCCATTCCGTGTGTGTACTGCGTTTTGTTTATCCATTTACCTGGTGGACATATGGTTTTTGCCTTTTGGTTCTTATAGTGTTGCTGTGAATGTGAGTGGGCAGAAATGTTTGTTTTAAAAGAGGGTAGACTTAGGATGTCTCTTTTACACTGGAAAAAATCACAAGTGCAGTGTATGTGTGATGCTGGGGATGGAACCTAGGACCTCATACATATGAGGCAAGCACTTTACCACTGAGCTACACTCCCAGCCCCAGCAGTTCATTTTTTATGGCAGATTGATGTAATTGCTTATTTTCCAACTAGTGAATATAATTAGAAACTTCCATTTCAGGCAGCTAGTAAAATAGCAGGAGAATAGAGTATGATGGGTGTAAGCACTGGATAGCAGCAGCTATTAGTGGGTGATTTTGATGCTTAAATCATACGTAGGAGTTAGTTTTTGTTGACAACTTGCTCTAACTCAGTGGCTCTCAACTGGGGATGATTTTGTTGTCCTCCTCCCAAAAGGCATTTGACAACATCTGGGGACAGTTGGTTTTCACAACACGGGAGTACGAGTGTGTGCTTCTTACTGGCTTCTAGTAGGTGGAGACCAGGGATGGTGCTAAACATCTCATAATGCACAGCACAGCCCCCCAGAGTAAAGAATTTTTGGGGCTATGTCTGTAGTACCACGGTCGAGAAGCTGCGCTAACTTGTTTACCACATTATGTTTTTTTTGTTATTGTTTTGTTTTGTTTTTGTAGAAAATAGAACTAGCTCAAATCAATATTATTAAAAGTTTATTTTTCCAGGGTTAGGGATGTAGCTTAGTGGTAGAGTGCTTACCCAGCAGATTCAAGGCCCTGGGTTCAATCCCTAGTGCCAGGAAAAAAAAAAATTTTTTTTTAAAAACTTGTCCAGAAAACTATCCTGCTTGTCTTAGTTGCCTCTCTCCAAAGTTTAGCTAATCACAGCTTCTGTGTGAGTGAGGAAAATGAGTTCCCTCTCTTGGCCTGCTGTAGTTTCAGTTCCATCAGTGATAGGCAATTCACAGATGAATTGTTCTCTTGAGCTCCAATCTAATCCCATAGCTTTAAATACCATCTGTAACTGACAACTCCCTGACAGCTCTCCAAATTTTATTTTCAGTCCTGTCTTCTCTCCTGAACTCTAGATTCCTATATCTACTTCCTTAATCTGCCCACTCATTACTCTAACTTAGCATTTCCAATATCTGAAATGTTTCCCGCCTCCCAAAACCTATTCCTCCCAAGTTTATCCCCACTCCTGTAAGCAGCAGCCTCATCCCACCTTGAAGCAATCCTTGAGTCTTCTTTTCCTTGTGCCCCCTATGCAGTCCATCAGCAAATCCTAGCACATCTACCTTGAAAATACGCCCAGACTACTTTTTAGCACTTGCCACTGCCCTGGTCCACATCCTTGTTGACTGACCTGATTAATTACATAACTTCCTTTACTGGTCTCCCTGCCTCTTTTCTTGTCCTCATCTGTCTATTCTTAGTGAACATCCAAGCAAATCCTTTCAGGCTCAGATGTGTCACTAGTGCTCTATTGCACTAGCGATGGATGTCCAAGTGCTTTAATATCTCTCAAGGCTTTTCCCAGTAAAGCTTCTGTTCTTTTTTCTCCCTCTTTCCTCCTATTCCTCCCCTTATTTTTCCCATGTTCCTCTTTGTTCTCTCTGAATAGACCAGATATAGTCCTGCCTCAGAATCTTAGCACCTGCTGTCCCTCTACCTAGAATGTTGTTCTTCCAGACATCCATACTTTGTTTCCTCACCTCATATAAGTCATTGCTCGTGTCACTTTCTTAGGCCTTCTGTGCTCATTTTATTTAAAATCACATCCCTACCTTAGATCCCTGATTTTCCTTCCCTACTTTAATTTTTCTCTGTAGCTCTTAGTACCTTCCAATGTTATATATAACTTACATTTTTTAAAAATAAAAATTATTGTTTTTCTTCATCTAGAATGTAAGTTCCACAAAGCCAAGGATTTTCACATGTATGGTTCATTTCTATTTACATAGTGCCTGTAACAGAGCCTTGCACATATGTGGTAGTTAATAAATATTTGTTGAATGGGGAAACAAACAACATCTTTAACTGCTTATTTAGTCAAATATATACTCATTGCTGTGTGTCTAGCACCAAACTGGAGGATGAAGAAGTAGCAGCTGGTCACTGGGTGGTCCAGTTTGTACTCTCAGGTACAATCTAGTGAAACAAACACAGACCAGACTAACACTGTGACATGTCAAAGAAATACCCATTGGGTCATTTGTAAAGCAGTAATTTTTATAGAAAGGCTAAAGAGAACATTTGTACCATTCTCAGTGAAGTGAAGATGCTGAATTTGGCTTTGGTAAAAGACAAGTAGTAACAGGTAAAGGAAGGTCAGTGTGAGGGCACGCCAGGCAGGGGAAACCTGCAAACAGAAAGTGTGTGTGCACACACATGCGTGTAAGGGAGCAGAGTTGTTAGTGGATAGGCTGGATTTTCAGAGTGAGAGGAAATGGCAGTGACAGTACGAATGCTAGACTGGGTCCAGTTTATGACGGGTCTTAAATGTGACGCTAAACTGGCCTTTTCTTTGGCAGATAGGGAACCACTAAAGGGTAGACTTGTTTGGGGCCTTGCTTTAAATGAAGGAATGGGGCATGCAAGGAGGTAATTCAGGACTGGCAACACTTGCTGTGGGACTTAGTAGGTGTAGACAGAGTTGGGAGGCAATGTAATCGTCTAGTTTGGGCCATGACAGTTAATGGTATGGGAGGAGCACTAGGAAGGAAGGATGGTGTGAGGGAAATTGCAAGGGAGGACTTGACAAGGCTTGATGGCTTCATTATATAATTCAGGACTAATTATTTAGACTAAGAAATTACAATGGCACAAAGCAGAGTCACAGTACAAACAGATGTTACGTGAGGATATTTTACAGCCTGTCATATGGATCTAATTCAAGCAGACGGTAAGTCATGCCAAAATATGCAGGCATTTGATGCTGCAGTTGTAGAGAGCTACTACAGACACACTCAAACACCATGCACTTACTTTAGTGTGTGATCCAGTTGGAACTCTCTCTGAAGAAGGAGCATTCCTCTGTGCCATGTTGTCTCCTTTAAGCCCACGATGAAGGGAGATAGAAAATGGAATTTAAGAAGTTCTCTCTTCTTGTGCTGGGGCTGTAGCTCAGTGGTAGAGCACTTGCCTAGCATGCGTGAAGCACTGGGTTCGATCCTCAGCACCACATATAAATGATAAATGAATAAAATAAAGATCCATCAACAACTAAAAAAAAATTATTAAAAAAAAAGAAATTCTCCCTCCTTTTTTCAGACGTATCCAAACAATTAGGTTTAATAACACAATTTAGGCAAACTAGAGAGGTTTTTGAATGGCTTTGATATAAAAGTGTCTGGTCTTACAACAGAATATGGGCTGCAAAGCTAGATGTGTTGTCTGTGGTGCTTTTGTCAGAGAACCGGAAGGTGTGTGCCACCTACCTCTCTCATTTTCCCAGGCGACTTCTGAAACTTCTAAAATTCAAGCTTAGATTTGGCGTTTTGGGGTGTGTTTGAAACTAAAGAAAGTGGGAAGGAAATCCAATCAAATCTCCCAGACAGGATTTCTTGGACACAGGACCATAATTAAAACATAAATCGATAGTATTGAAAAAGTAGAATGTTACTTCCTATGAATTTTCCCATCTCAACTCAATGCACATTTCTCTTTTTCTTTTGTCAGTTCTTCTTTTCTTTTAAAACTTATTTTCCTTAACTCCACTACTCGATCAACTGGTTACTCATCTTTGTAAGGTTATATGATATTACTAGCAGTGGATTTGAAAGTTGACTAAACATCTGTGACTGTCCCGATGTTGGCCTGTTATCCTAGTAGCCATCTAGTTTATTATTTGTTCCAGACTTTTCCTTTTTGAATGAAGTACTATTCTGAGTGGTTGAAAGAAGATGGGATGGGGGCTGGGGTTGTGGCTCAGTGGTAGAGCACTTGCCTAGCATGTGTGAGGCACTGGGTTTGATTCTCAGCACCAATAAAAATAAATAAATAAGCCAGGCGCGGTGGCTCACGCTTGTAATCCCAGCACTTAGGGAGGCTGAGACAGGAGAATCGCGAGTTCAAAGCCAGCCTCAGCAATGGCGAGGCGCTAAGCAACTCAGTGAAACCCTGTCTCTACATAAAACACAAAATAGGGCTGGGGATGTGGCTCAGTGGTTGAGTGCCCCTGAGTTCAATCCCCAGTACCAAAAAAATAAATAAATAAATAAATAAATAAATAAATAAATAAAATAAAGATATTGTGTCCACCTGCAACTAAAACAATTAAAAAAAAAAAAAAGAATCATGGGATGGGTTTTCCTAGGCATCCATTTTGTTCTTCCATTTTCTGCCATAGTTTCATCTAGTACTGTGCTTAGTGAGTGTTCAGTGAACGGAGCTCTCACTACAGTGTGCTCGGATCTGAAGAATGAGAAGTAAGGGGCTGGGATTGTAGCTCAGCAGTAGAGCGCTTGCCTCGCATGCGTGAGGCCCTGGGTTCGATCCTCAGCACCACATACAAAGCAATAAAATACATTGTGTCCATCTACAACTAGAAAAAAATTAAAAAAAAAGAATGAGAAGTAAGAGCCTGTTTTCCCCCTTACCCTTTTCTAAGGACAGTGTGCGGGTTGCTTGCTGGTAAAACCAACTGTTTGCTTCAAGTAGTTAAGGATACCCAGCTCCTTCAGGTCTTCAGTAGTGGTGGGACAGATATTTGAGCCAATGACTCTGTGAGCCCTATAGTCTACATCAGACTGTGATTCTGCAGTCTGGGAGGTGCATGAAGTTGCCTGGCTGCCAGCTGGCAGGATTAGTGGGAAATTTAGGAACTCAGGCTTGATATAAGGGGACATGTTCAGTTTGGGATCTGTAGTGTCCCTCAGAAGTTCATGTGTTGAAGACTTGGTGCCCAATACAGCAATGTCCAAAGGCATTTGGGAACTAATTGGATCATGAGTGGATTAATCCATTTGTGGATTAATAATTTGAATGGACTAAGAGAGGTGGAAACTGTAGGCCATGGTTGGGGGATGTAGGTCACTGGGAGCATCCCCCTGGGGACTATAACTTGTCCCTGGCCCCTTCCTTTCTCTCTCTGCCTCCCTGCTACCATGAACTGAACAGCTTTCCTCACCACACCCTTCTGACTTGATATTTCTCCCTAGGAGTCAATTGATCATGGACTGAAACCATGAGTCAAAAATAAATCTTTACTCTTCTAAATTGTTTCTGTCAGATATTTTGGTCATAATGACAAAAAGTTGGCTAACACAGGAAGAGAGGTAGAACAATTCTGCTGCAAATAAAACATATGAAGAGTAGTCTGAATTCTGTTACTGAGTTTGGTTGTTTGGTAATTTTTTTATAGTTTATAATAAACCCTTTTGATGGCAATCTCCAAAAACGAATCAACCAAAAAATGTACAATTTTAGAATAAAAACTCAGGCATGGTGGCACACACCTGTAATCCCAACTGTAGTGAATAAAAACTCAGGCATGGTGGCACACAGCTGTAATCCCACACCTGTAATCCCTCAGGAGGCTGAGGCAGGAGGATCACAAATTCGAGGCCAGCTTGGGTAACTTTTTTTTTGGTACCGGGGATTGAACTCAGGGGCACTTGGCCACTGAGCCACATCTCCAGCCCTATTTTGTATTTTATTTAGAGACAGAGTCTCACTGAGTTGCTTAGCACCTCACTGTTGGTGAGGCTGGCTTTGAACTCATGATTCTCCTGCCTCAGCCTCTTAAGCTGCTGGGATTACAGGTGCGCATCGCCGTGTCTGGCTAGCCTGGGTAACTTAATGAGATCCTATCATGAAATAATATAAAAAGGGCTGGGGGTGTGGCTCAGTAGTAGAGTATTTGCCCAGTGTGCACGAGGCCCTGGGTTCAATCCCCAGTACCAAGGGGAAAAAAACTCAATTTATGTTTGTCGAAAGAGTTAATGAATGAGTGTAATTTTACACAGTGTAGTTGACATTTACTGTCCACCTCAGGATTTGTAGTGATATCACTGACACATGAAAACCAAAAGACTAATCTGTGAAAGAAACAGTAACATGTATGTCAATGTTTATAAGACTTTTTTGTTTGATTTTAAGAAGGCCATGTCCAAAAAATGACAGTGTAACATACAGCTGTAAGAGGTAAATGTTCCTGTCATTCTTTAATGTTTGATTTTTTTATATAGTAAAAATGAAAATGAGTGAAATTAGTTTAGAAAATTGGTCAGTACCAATTTTTTCTTGTGTGTATGAAATACGAGGTCATAGCTATTAATTGACTAGATCTCCCTAGCAAAAGTACTCTGTAAACAGTTGAATTTGCCAGTTTTGTATTAGTGACATCAGATGCTTCAAAATAGAAAATTTATTATATTTTTACTGTTCAGCTAATTATTTTATTTTATTTTTATTTTTTATTTTTAAATTTTTTGTTACCAGGGATTGAACTCAGGGGTGCTCAACCACTGAGCCACATCCCTAGCCCTATTTGTTTTATTTTAAGAAAGGGTTTCACTGAGTTGCTTAGTGTCTCATTGTTGCTGAGGCTGGCTTTGAACTCATGATTTTCCTGTCTCAGGCTCCCAAAGTACTGGGATTACATGTGTGTGCCACCGTGCCCAGCAAGTAATTTTATTTTTGAAAATGGTTTATGATTAGACTGATCTTACAAGTGCTCTAATATTTTGCTGAGCAACAATTGGTTGGTCAATAAATAAGCTTTTAAAAAATAATTTTGAGGCTGGGTTGTGGTTCAGTGGTAGAACGCTTGCCTAGCATGTATGAGGCACTGGATTCGATTCTCAGCACCCCATATAAATAAATGAATAAAATAAAGGTCCATTAACATCTAAAAACAAAAGATTAAAAAAATCTAATTTAAATTGTGTTTTAGTGTTCCAATTCACTTTCAAAAATGTTGCAGTTTGAATAGTATATCATGTGGTTGCCTAAGAAAGCATTACCCAGTGCCTATTGTGTACCAGACTTCAGTGTGGGATTGATTTAGGCTATATCAGCCTATTAGCAGATAGCAGAGAGTTTATGTTGGGAAACAATATGGATAAAACTAGTTTGCAGAGGGCCTTAAATGCCCTGCTTCAGGGTTATCTAACTCATTGGATATGGGAGTCTATTGTAGTTTTGAATAAAAGAGTGTTGTAATTAAAGTGGTATTATAGGAAGTTTAAGGAATGAATGTCATAAGGGAGTATTGGTAAGTTTTTAGCAGTGAGTATGAAAAAGATAGAACTGGTGGAAGCCTTTTTATAAAGAAGAAATTTCTGGGTTTGGCATTGGGCTGGCAGGATTGTTGGAGACCTTGGAATCAGAAAGGATGTCGAATTAAAAAGGAAAATATCTTTTTTGTATATGTGTGTGTGGTGCTGGGGATCAGACTAAAGGCCTTGTGCATGCTAAAGCACATATTCTATCATTGAGCTACATGCCCAGCAACAAAATATCTCTATGGATAGTTATGGGGAATTTAGGAAGGAGGGAAATACCTTTTGAGGGAAGGTGATATGATTTTGATTGGTGAATATGAGGAGATGGTGTTGTATCTAAGCAGAGATAGCTGGTAGCCCACTGGAGATAAAAGCTCTATGGAATGAAGCTCCATGGTGAGGTAAGAATGGAGCATGCAGATGGGGCTTTCTGTGGAAGTGAGTTGAAGCCCTGAAAGTGAACAAGTTCCTCATAGAAAACTGTGTTGGAAGAAAACATCAGGCAGCGTAAGTCACCAGTGAAATATGAATCAAACAGAATACAACAGAGTCTTGGTCAAGGAAGAGGTTTGTGGAGACTAAAGGAAGAACACGTGTCAGTGAGTGATGTTACATGTAGTGATGAAGTCCAGAGGGGGCCAAGAAGAGATTTGTGGATTTGAGCTCACTAATGACCTTCAAAAACAGATTCTGGAAAGTAACAAGTGAGTGGTAGGTTAGGAAACAGACTGTAGACTGTTGACTTAGGAGCATTAGGAGCATACCAAAGAGATGGGAGCCAAATGTAGAGTGTTAAACTCAGAGGGGCCAAAGAATCAAGGAAAGCTTCTCAAGATACCAGAAACTTATTTGGTAGAAGACAGAAATGGGAGACTCTAGTAGATAAAGAAGAGAGTGAATACAGTGGAGAGACTGAATGTTATAAAGCGAAAGGAGAAGACTCTGGAATATCATTCTAGTAGAGAGTGGAATGAGGAGAAGGGATGAAGGAAGGTCTTAGCTCCAAAACAAGGAATAATGTTTCAAATGAGACTGGAAGGAAGATGAGAGCCTTAATATTATAATATGTATTTGTGTTTATTAAGCATCTATAGTCTAAGCTAGTATGTGCGAAGTGTTTATAAGTCATTTTTAAGGTATTGAGAAGCATGCCAAAAAATTATGCTAAGACATGAATCTCACTGTCCTGTGGTTTATATGAGTTAAATGGAGAAAGGAGGTGAATAATGTGGTTAACCAAGGGTAAGAGTAAAGAAACAACATGCTTTGGGTGCCTAGTAATGAAAGAGAATGTGAATGATGAGTTTGATGAATGAAAAGTTTGATGGAGGAAGTGAGTATTGATGTGGACCAGGAGGAATGGTTAGGATTGGAAAAATGGGAAAATGTGTTCCAGGAAAGGAGACTACCAGATGTAAACACCAACCATGTAAAGAGCAATGTTTCTTGGTAACTAAAGGATTTGACTGTTCATATTTTATTTAATTATAATAATTATAGCTACTGATGTTAATATTTGCTGAATTCCAGGCACTGTTCTGTAAGCATTTTGCATATATTTTTTAATCCTCTGCACAACCATTGAGATATTTATTGTTTTACTCTCATTTCACAGATGAGGAAATACAGGGCTAAGAAATTTGTCCCAAATCCCACAGCATATGGGGGTGGGGGCTAGCGGTGAGATTTCAACCTGGGTGTTCTAGTTTTTCTCTCTCAGAGCTTTTCTCTCAGCATCTTTACTGTTTTACCTCTTGAAGATATCATGTTAGTAAGTAATGACATTTTTTTTTTAAATATTTTTTTAGTTGTGGATGGACACAATGTCTTTATTTTATTGCTTTGTATGTGGTGCTGAGGATCGAACCCAGGGCCTCACGCATGCGAGGCAAGCGCTCTACCGCTGAGCCACAGCCCCAGCCCAGTAATGACATATTTTGTTGGGGCCAAGTTTAGAGAGCCCAGAATACCATACTAACAGGTTTGTACTTTTTTCTTTAATGAAGAGCCATCAGGGCACTCATCAGAAGCTAAATGAAGATGGAAGATTGATGGTTTGGAACCATCTAGCACATGATAGTAAGTCTTCTTGAGTCCAGGGAATTACAGATGAAACAAGGCCGTCCTTTCCAGTCTGTTGATACACAGGAGACCAGATTTCTGTAATATAGTTCTCCATGATTGTAATCATCCTGGTTAATATAGGGGTAAACATTCTTTCATTTTAGTTTTGAAAGATTATATATATATATATATATATATTTTGGTATTGGGGATTGAACTCAGGGTTACTCGACCACAGAGCCACATCCCCAGCCCTATTTTGTGTTTTATGTAGAGATAGGGTCTCACTGAGTTGCTTAGCACCTCGCCGTTGCTGAGGCTGGCTTTGAACTCGCGATTTTCCTTTCTTAGCCTCCCTAAGTGCTGGGATTACAGGCTTGAGCCACCGCGCCCGGCTAAGACAATATTTTTATTTGAAATGGAGTTAGATAGTTTCTGTTGTGCATTTGTATTATTTGTGGTGGGAACACTCAGGATGTTGGGTCTCATATTCCAGTGGAGAAGACAGGATGAACATATGTGAATAATATATACAGAAAAAAGCATTTCTTTTTTGTTCCTTCTTTCTCATATTGATAAGCAATGAAAAATGAAACTCCTGAGGTCTGACTTGCATAACTGCCAGAAATCCAAGCACTGTGATAACATCTGGGCTGTAGCCGTGACTAAAGTATGATGGGGAGGGAAAAGCTTTGCTTCCTTAGATCAGATTCTGAATTCTAGGAACCCCAAGGAGCATAAGGTAAGCAAATCTCTTCACCTTTCTGAGCTTTTGTAAAATGGGGATTACTATCCCTATGTCAGTTTACTGCTGCAAAAAGTAGAGACAATGCATGGAAATAGTTCAGCATTGTTGTGGTTTAGATGTGGTATCCTCCAAAAGCTTATGTGTGAGACAGTACAACAATGTTTAGAGGTGAAGTTATTGGGTTATGAGAGTCTTAACCCAATCTGTGTGTTAATCCACTTGAATGGATTAACTGGGTGGTAACTGTAGGCAGGTAGGGTGTGGCTAAAGGAGATAAGTCACTGGGGGTGTGCCTTTGGTGTTTTGCTTCCTGATGACTGTGTCCTGAGCTGCTTTCTTCTGTCACAGTGATCAGCCTCACCCCAGGCCCAGAGCAATGGAGCTGGCCATCTGTGGGCTGAGACCTTTGAGACCATGAGCCCCAAATAAACCTTTTCTCCTCTGAAATTGTTCTTGTTACATCTTTTGGTTGTAGTGACAAAGAAGCTGACTAAAACAAGCATATGTCTGGCTATGTTAGTCACTTTTTTGTTGCTTTGACTGAAATACCTGGCAAGAACAACTTAGAGGAGAAAAGGTTTATTTCGGCTTACAGTTTCAGAGATTTAGTCTATGGTGGACTGATGCCATTGCTCTGGATCTGAGGTGAACAGATTATCATGGAGGAAGGACATGGCAGAGAGAAACTACTCTGCTCTTGGTGGCCAGGAAACAGAGAAAAGGGGGAAGGGACATACCCCTAGTGGCCCACCTCCTTCAGCCATACCCTACACTTACCACCCAGCTAGTCCATTCAAACTAGGATGGACCAATTAGTGTATTGCTATCACAATCTGGTCACCTCCTAACATTTCTGCATTAACACAGACGCTCATATTCAAACCATAATACTAGCCCATAGTGAGTTACCAGTAATAGGTGTTGCAGTAGTGGTACTTTTCTTTCCTGCCTGTTGCACTGTATTAGTAATGGTGGTGGAAAATTGCTGTTGCCTCATTATTTGTAGCCTGATAGGAAGAGATATGTAACAGGAGAGCCTTTCATAGAAAGGAGATGTAAACACATTGTGAATGTTCTGGAAAGAATGGGCAAATGTAAGAACCAGTGGTGACCAAATCTAGATGAGAATAAGAGAAGGGTATTAAAGAACAATTTAAAGTTTAAGAGAAAGTATTTATAAAATGTAGTTGATCTTTTAGTTTAAAGAGAAACACTAAGGAAATTATTTCTTTAGCATGACAGAGAAACTGACAAGTTAAGACTTGTGCTTTTTCAGGAAGGAGAATTTAGAATTTAGTAAGAGAGAAATTTGGTTATAAGAGTTGGCAGTGCACATTTTTAAAATATGAGAATCAAGTATCACTTTAGGAAAAGCTACTACCAAATAGCATTGATATCAGTCACTCTTGGATTTGACTTGTGTCATTCCTGTTTAATAAAACACATTCAATAATTCATCTGCATTTGCATCATGGGAATGAGGCAGGAAAGAATGGAGAGCACATCATGGCTTTAGAATTCTATTCTGTTGGCCATTAGTTTATGTGACAGAAAAATTCAAAATGATTGACTCTGTAAGGGAGCTTAAAAGTCCGAAGCTGCTGAGTATTCGTTCTCCAGAAACCCTGAAGGGGAAGGAAATTTTATTAGGCTTATCATTTAAAAAAGAAATATGTGATGTATGTATCAGCAAGTGGTACTTATTATAGATATGCTTTAAATACTCTTATAAGATTAACTTTTTAATTGTAAAAGTAATCTGTGCTCATTATCTAGTGGTGGGGCTTGGTCTTTGTTAGCCCTCAGAGTAACATGCTATTTAATTTCTATTTTAAATATTGAGTTTTAATAATTATTGTCGTCACTCTTTTCATCATACATATTGTACACCAGGAACCAGGAACCCTTGTGTGACTTCCAGCAAATTTATTTCCTCTGTAGGCCTTATTTTCCTCTTGGCTGCTTTTGAATGTATTCCTAAGGCCTCTAATTGAATGGATTCCCTTTTAGCTCTTCAAACTTGTTGATTCTCATCCTCATCTATTTGTATTGTCAGTGTGCTTATTTTGCCACTAGGTGGCACAAGTGTACCTTTGAACCTTGTCACCTCTGGGTTTTCAGAATAATGGGCAGTCTGAAGAGCCTTGGAATTTTAGCTCAGACCACCCCTCTCACTTAAATACTTGGGAGACTGGGTGCCCAGTTAAGTGATGTGGCCAAGGTCATACAGTTTCTCACAATCTCTTAATCTCTGTCATTTATCTTTCTCCTCTTTTACTCTATAGGTGGCTTTGAGAGGAAAATTCAGAGACCATATTTCAACAGAATGCTTCTTTATTAGTGATCTTAGAACTAATTTTAAGTCACTTTTAAGTATAGATATCATTACATTTAGAATAAACATGTGGCTCCTTCTGTGTTTCTGTATTGGCACCCTCAGAGATAAACAGGAGGTTGTTTCTACAAGTCATTGCTACTTGTACTGGGCTTGCCTTCTAGATTTGCTTTCTAGGTTTGCCGGTATCTCAGCCAGAGTCTTTTTCGTCAAATGCTTGTCTTGTTCCATTCTTGCCTTTGATAAAAGATTTACATTTTATCTCTTCCCTCCAATTAACCATGGTTGTCTCTTCTCTTCTACTTCTTTGTCCACCTTCTTAGCCAATGGAGAGATACTCTGGTGGAAGAGGGATGCTTCTACTTCTTCAAGCAGTGCCCTCTTGGGTGTGCCCAGCACATGTTAACTGCTCCATTTCTTTCTATATCCATGACAAAGGTGGTATCACCGTGAGTTGTGACTTGTGTATGGTCAGAATGGTGCGATTAGTGAGATGTAGCCAAGTGGAAAAGATGCTGGCTTTGGGTCATGCTGATGGGGTTGAAATCTCCTCCATCCCTTTGACATTGCTTTAATGAAGGTGATATTAACTGCCTCACAGAGTATTTGTGAGGAACATATGAGGTAATATTGGAAAGCTCACGGTGTCAGTGCTTGGCGCACATGGTAGATGCTCATTAAGTGCTAATTATTTTGGTTGCTACTATATACAAAGAAACTAGAGTAACTATAATATATGAAAAGTGGGAACTCACAGGATGTATTCTAGAGGCTACAAGCTTGTTTCAGAGAAGTAGCATAAACCTGTGCTGCCCCAGTATGGCAGCTACCAGCCACTTGAAATGTGTCTCATTAAAACTGAGACATGCTATGTCAGATACACATTAGATTTCAAAGACTTGGTATGAAAAAGATGAATATAAAATATCTCAGTAATTTTGTACATTAATAACACATTGAAGTAATCATCTCATCTTGGATATATAGTTAGATATTATTAAAATAAATTTCACATTTCTTTACTTTTAAAAATGTAGCTAGTAGAAAATATAATGTGGCTAGCATCCTATTTCTATCTGATAGCTTTGGGCTAGATGAGAGATTTTGGTACTCAATAACTCAACTCCATTTTGAGATTCATACGAGGGTTTCTTTTGATTTTTTTAAAAATTTTTAATGTTTGTAAATACATTTTGTTCTTAAGAGTATGACATTCCTCAGTCCAGAGGACAGTCATTATTGATAATAATAGTTTAAGGTAAAAAAAAGAAAAAGGCTAAAGAGGCACCAAATATTCTCCTTTTCCCCAAGTTCTAAGGATCTCAGTTGAGAAGCAAGATATGAATGATTTAGTGGGTCAGCCACGAGCAAGAAGATGCTACAGTTTTAACAAAAAGAAAAAGGGCCTTGAATGATATCAAAGAATAAGGCATATATGTAGAGGTCATCGCCCATCATAATTATATGCTATCAGTAGATGAAACCTAATGGTTAACTGATTCTAGGATTTTCTTCAGTGCAAATTATTAAAACAGCTACAGAAATAGCCAAGAGTAAAAAGAGTAGCACGATAATAGTTTATAAATCATATGTCTACTTTTTAGTACACTTGTTTTGATTTTACTATAATGGTTACAAAACATTAACTGATTTTTGAAACCAAAAGGTAAAGAATAAATCATATCACCAGAACGTTTTAGAGCTATCTGGTGACTGCCAATTTAGGATATTTGCAATCTTTGTAAATCTTTTTAGATGGACTGAAAAATAAAGTTCTTTATTTAAATCTTGATTTTACACTGGCTCGTTATTATAACAACTCATGGAAGAGAGGATTTGTCCTTTGGTGATGTAGAAAACAAGCAAGTCACAGGCATTTAGAGAACCTTGAGAACCTTGAGAACCTTGAGGGCAGTTCTCACTGTTCTTTATCTAGTACCAGAAGGAGATAGCACTCATTCCAAGTAAACTACCATAATTCATTGTTTCTTTTTTATTTTTAAGTATCTTTGTTTTGTTTATTTATTGTTTTTTTAATGTGGTGCTGAGGATCAAACCCAGTGCCTCTCATGTGCGAGGCAAGCGCTCTCCCACCGAGCCACAACCCCAGCCCCCATAATTCATTGTTTCTAAGAGGCTGTCAATTATAAGAAGCACCCTGTTAAGCACCGCTTCATTTAGGGGGGAAAACTGCCAATAAAACTTTGATGAGATGCATCTCTATTTCAGAGATGTTGAATTGTTTAAAAAAAAAAAAATGTACCGTGAATTGACGAACCAACAAGTTTTGAAACTTTCAAACTCATTGGACGGTAGAGGACTTGTTTTGATATTGTTTTTTAAGTTAACATCAGACTTTAGATCCTATCAGTATATCATGTTCAGTGGAAGTGGTTAGTGCATTGAAGCTCTTTTCATTTGGTTCTATAAATAACCAGATGAAGGCAAAGTAGTGAGCTCATTTTTAAGTTGCTGGAAGTCCCAAAATTCAGAAAAGTGAACTTGCAATTCTCATTTCAACCTAGCCTCTCTGTTTTTCCCAACTCCCATCAGACACACATCTGCCCTCTTTTGAGGCATTACCTAGCCCTCTTACAAAATCTGTCCTCTATATAGTAATTATTTATAGCCTCCTGTGAATTCATTGCAAAGTGTTAAATTGCACAGGGATGTTTGCTTTCTAAGCCTTATCTCTAATTATCAGCTAAAAATCTTCATCTGCTTAAAGAACTTTCAGGCCTCCACAGACCATATGGAACAAGTTTTGTGGGAATGGCTAAGGGAGGAAAGAAGTGGATACAGCCTCCTCCACCTCTGAGGAAGGCTGGGAACAGATAATGGAGCACCGCATTTCCTTTCCCACTGAAGTGCCACTGCCTCTGTGCTGGCAGTAAGAAGGTAGACTTCCATCCGCTGCTGCCATACAGTCTATATCTGAAAGGAAAACAAACTTAACTGGTAGTGGCTGCTTTTCTGACTAATAGGATTGAATTTTTATCAGCTTTATTTCCCACTTGATAGGGGCTATTGAATTTTAAGGAAACCCTGTGATGGAAAGAATTCTTTTGTAATTCGAATAGCTACTTCCTATTTTACCTGTTTTCCCAACCTCAGTGTTTACAGATCTTATTGGCTTGAGTCATTTTGCATGACTTTGATAATCCAGATTCTCATTTTCAGGAGCTGGCAATGCAGCTGAGTGGTAGAGTGCTTGCCTAGCATGTGTGAAGCCCTAGTTTCTATCCACAGCAACACACATACACACACAAATCAGGCATGCTTATGCAGATAGACATTAGGCTACTGTGGCTCTTGTTAAACTGGACAAGTTGTGAAGTAATTGAAGGTGAAAGCAGAAATTTGTCCTTTTGTGTTTGTGATGTATCTATCAGCTACAAATTTACCATTTTAAAGAAAAAGTTGTATACTCTTTTTACATAGAAGATGCCCAGGAAAAAATGTTTGATTAATCCCCAAATTATAATATCCAGCTCTAATATAAAGGCTTGTAAACAAAGCTCTCCATTGCATCTAAGGAATTTTGTTAGCATCAAGTATGATCTTTCTCAGCAAAAAATACGCAGTGACATTGCACATGCTTTCAGTTATGTTAGCTTTGCAAATTATATAGAAAAATCCATCTCCATTACTATTTACATTTAAACTAAATGTAAATTAGATGTTTATTATATAGCTCTGAATTCTTTATGGTAGTGTTTTGATAGTATCTTTAATAATTTTCAGATTATATGCTATAAATGTGTGTCTGTGCACTTGAATGACTGTCTTTTGGTCTTTGCAGCTCGGGGTGTGGTTTTCTCTAGGCTGTGCCTATTTGGCCTTGGAAGACTATGGAAGCTCAGCAAAGGCATTCCAGCGTTGTGTGACCCTAGAACCTGATGTAAGTTTGTTCGGCTGTCTTTCTCCCTTTCAGCTCCTTAATATTCTCAAGTTATCTGTATTTTACCATATGATTCACAACTGTAATTCCTTCTGGGATGGAAGAAAGTATACGTTTCATGGAAGGTCATACCTCAAGGTATAGGATTTACAAGTCTGGAAATAAGATTTTTCTCATAAAAACTATGGTTTCATTTTGAAAATAATTTTTATAAAACAAATTTTAGTTAAAAATATATATTGCTAAATAACCCAGCCATGTGTCGTGTCTGTCTGGTCATTTGCTAACATGTGCTGCCTATGTTAATTGCATTACTAGCAGGTTCTTTTATTGGGGAGTATTTTTCTATTTAACAGCTTTATAGAGTTGATGATTTAAATACTGTTGACTTATGTAAAATGTATAATTGAGTGGGTTTTCAGTACGTTCAGAGTTGTGAATTTTACAACATTTTTATTGCCTAAAAAGAAACCTTGGTACCCAGCAGCAGTCATTCTGTATTTCTCTCTAAACCCTTCCTCTCCCTCTCTAGCCCTAGGCAACCACCAATGTACATTCTTTCTACAGATTTGCCTATTCCAGACATTTCATGTAAATGAAGTCATGTAGTATTCTGGCCTCTACAACCAGCTTCATTCACTTATATTAATGTTTTTAAGCTTTATTCATCTATGTTGTAGCATGTATCAGTACTTCATTCCTTTTTATTGACAAGTAATATTACATGATGTGAGTGTATCCCATTTATCCATTTATCAGTTGATGAACATTTGAATTGTTTCTACTATTCAGCTATTATGAATATTACTATGATGAACATTTATTTACAAGTTTCTGTTGACATGTTTCCATTTCTTTGAATATATACCTAATGGTAGAGTTGCTAGGTCATATGATAACTCTATATTCAAACTTTTGAGGAACTGCCAGACTGTTTTCCAAAGTAGCATTTTATATTTCTACCAGCAGTGAATGAGAGTTTCACATTCTCAACATCCTCCAGCACTTATTATCTGCCTGTTTCGACTATAGCCATTCCTGTGGGTGGTATCTCATAGTTTCAATTTTTGTTTCTTTGAGGGCTAGTTATTTCGAACATCTTTTTATGCACTTATTGGCCATTCATGTATTGACTTTGGGGAAATGTCTATTTACATCATTTGCCCATTTAAAAAATTCAATTATTTGTCTTTTTATTGTAAAATTATGAGTTCTTTATATCTTAGCTATAAATTCCTTATGACTTGGAAATATTTTCTCCCATTCTCCAAGTCATATTTTCACCCTCTTGCTAGGGTTCTTTAGAGCACAAAAGTTTTTAAATTTTGATGATATCTAACATTTTTGTTTCTCGTACTTTTGTTCTCATGTCTTAAGAATCCATTGCCAAATTCAAGGTCATAAAGATTTACCTCTTCCTTTTCTTCTAAGTTTTATAGTATTAGGCCTTACATATAATGGTCTGTGGATCATTTTAAATTAATCTTTTGTGTATGGTGTATAAAAATGAATACATGTGGATACTCAGCTTTCCCAGAATAATTTGTTAAAAAGAATATTCTTTTCCCATTGAATGGTCTTGTCACTCTGGTCAAAAAAAATCAATTGACTATAAATGTAAAGATTTAATTATGGGCCATCAATCATACTTGTAGTTTTGTAGTAAGTTTTGAAAATGGTAAGTGTAAATATTCCAACATTTTCTTTTTCAAGATCATTTTGACTATTCCCAGTGCTCCTTAAATTTTCATATAGGATTTTTGTCAATTTGTACCAAAAAATGCAACTGAGATGTTGATAAGGATTGTATTGAATCTGCAGACTAGGATAATACTAATAATACTAAATCTTCCATTCCATGAATATAGAATGTCTTATTTAGCTCTTTAATTTCTTTCAATATTTCATATTTTTCAGTGTACAAATTTCACACTTCTTTTATTAAATTATTCCTAGTTATTCTTTTTATGGTATTATAAATGGAATTGTGTTCATAATTTTAGTTTTAGATTATTAATTTCTATAGAAATGCTTTATTTGGGGGGAGGGGTACCAGGGATTAAACTCAGGGGCATTCGACCACTGAGCCACATCCTCAGCCCTATTTTGTATTTATCTTTCTATCTATTATTTTTTAATATTTTTTTAGTTGTTGATGGATTTTTATTTTATATATTATTTATATGTGGTGCTGAGGATCGAACCCAGTGCCTCACGCATGGTAGGCAAGCACTCTACCACTGAGCTACAGCCCCCAGCCCCCTATTTTGTATTTTATTTAGAGGCAGGGTCTCACTGAGTTGCTTAGCACCTCACTGTTGCTGAGGCTGGCTTTGAACTGGCTATCCTCTTGCCTTAGCCTCCCAAGCCTCTGGGATTACAGGCATGCGCCACCATGCCTTAACTTAGAAACACATTTATGTTAATCTTGCATACTGCAACCTTGTGGGGTTTGTTTTTTGTTGTTCATGATGTTCTAATTTTGTGTGTTTTGATTCCTTAAGATTTTCTATGCACCAAGATCAATGTTATCTGCAAATAGAAATAAGTTTAGTTCTTTTTTTTTCCAATCGAGATGCCTTTTCTTCTCGCCAATGCCCTGGCTAGCCCTTCCAGTACAGTGCTGCCTGCAAGTAGGCTCTTTGTCTTGCTTCTGATCTTTGCAGAAGGGCTTTCAGTTTTCACTGTTAAATATGATGTTAGTTATGGATATTTTTATTTCTTTGTATTCCTAGGAATAAATTTTCTATTCTTAGTTTGCTGAATGTTTTTATCATGAAAGGGTATTAGATTTTGTGAATTGCTTTTGCTGTGTCTGTTAAGAGAATTATGTGGTTTCCCTTCTTTATTCTAGTAATATTGTATATTACATTGATTGATTTTTGGATGTTGAACCTGTTGAACCTGTCATTCCTGAGATAAATCTCAATTCATCATTGTTTATAATCCTTTTAATATTTTGTAAGATATGGTTAGCTAGCATTTTCTTAAGGATTTTTATTTTAATATCTCATAAGAGGTATTGATCTGAAATTTCTTTGTTTTGCTTTTCCTGTATGTGATGTCTTGGTCTGATTTTGTATTGGAGTAATGCTGGCTTTATAGGATAAACAGAGGTTTTCTCTCCTATTTTTTGGAAGAGTTTGTGAAGGATTAGTGTTAATTATTCTTTGAACATTTTATAAAATTTACCTGCAAAACCATCTGGTCCTGGGGTTTTCTTTGTGGGACGTTTTTTGATTCCTGATTTTTAATCTCTTTACTTATTGAAGGTCTATTCAAAATTTCTCTCTCAAAGAGTCAGGTTTGGCAGTTTGTACCTTTCTAGGAATTAGTACATTGCATTTAGGTTATATAATTTATTGTCATGCGATTATTTGTAGTATTCATTCATCCTTTCTACTTCTGATAGGTTGGTAGTAATGTCCCCTTTTCATTCCCAATTTTAGTAATTTAAAATTTCTTTTTTTTCCTACTTAATCAAGTTAAAGATTTGTCAGTTTTGCTGATTATTTTAAGGAACCAACTTTTGGCTTCATTTTCTCTATTTTAAAATTCTCTATTTTGTTAATTTCTGCTCCAACCAATCAACCAACCAACCAACCTTCTTTCCTTCTTTTTTCCCTTCCCCTTCCCTTTCTCCTTACTCCTCCTTTTCCCCTTCCTCCCTTCCTTTCTTCTTTTTTTCTTTCTTTGAACCTAGGGCCTCATCCATGCTAGGCAAGCATTCTATGACTGAGCTATACCTCAAGCCCTAGTCTTTATCATTTCGTTTCTGAATTTAGAGTGTTAATATCAGTATTTCACCAAAATTACTTTCCATGAAAATTATGAACAAAAAGTAAAGATTATGATAATAGATCTTTGTTTAAAATGTTAGAGAGCATTTACATTCTAGCTCCTTAGTCATCGCTTTTGGTCTTTTGGATGTGCATGTAAATTATTGCAGTTAGCCAGCCATCATAAATGTCTAGATTATAAAGTAGTTTGTGTTTAAGGAAAAGGATGAAGACCACATTATTAATTGGCATTTACTTAACAGACTCTTGATTTTTGGAATCTAGCTTTCATCTCAAGTGCATGTTAAATTGTCTAAATATTTGGAATGGAATCCCAATGCCACCTGCTTCTTTCTATTTTTCATTCTTTAAGAGCAATATTGTTTTGGCTTTTTAAAAAATTTTAATACAAAGTCTTACTGTGTCGTCCAGGCTAGTCTTGAACTCCAAGAGTCAAAGGATCTTCCTGCCTCAGTCTCAGGTGCATACATGCCACTGTGTTTGAACATTTTGGTTGGTTCTGACAGATGCATGCTGTTGTTGTGTAATTTATGGACCCTTTTGAGATGAAGAACCTTCTAGTCATTGCAAAAACTCCCTCTTGTCCTGTTCCCTTCACTCACTGTGAACTCTCTAACCCCTATGTCCCTTAGCAACCACTAATTTATTCTTAATTTTTCTCTGCATCTAAGATATAGATAGATGCCTATTCTGTATTTTCATATAAATAGAGTGCTTTAGTCAGCTAATTCACTGCTGTGACTAAAGGACCTGACAAGAACAACTGTAGAAGAGGAAAGGTTTATTTAGGACTCATGATTTCAGAGGTCTTAGTCCATAGAAGGCTGGCTCCATTCCTTGGGGCTCGAGATGAGGCTGAACAAACATTATGGCAGAATATGTGGCAGAAGGAAGCAGCTCACACGGTAATCAGAAAGCAGAGAGAGAGGTCTCCACTTGCCAGATACAAACATATACCCCAAAGCCATGCCCTAATTCCCACTGCTCTAGTCACATCCTACCACTTGAACTACCATTCAGTTAATCCCTATCAGGGGATTAATTCTTTGATTGGATTAAGACTCTTAACAGCCCAATCATTTCTCCTCTGAACCTTCTTGCATTGTCTCACACATGAGCTTTTGGGGGACACTCACATCCAACCATAGCATAAGAGTTATAGATAATGAACTTTTTTTCTGTTTGCTTTGACTTGACATCTATTTCTGGGTTTTGTCTTATGTTGTTAGTTGTAATAGCAGTTCATTTTTAAATTGCTGTATAGTATTGCATTATTTGAGTATTCATAATTTATTATTCCTCATTCTGTTGGATCCTGTTCCAGCTTGATGGATCATTGGATTTTTTTCCATTTGGCTTTTTTGTTTTGTTTTGTTTAGTACCAGGGATTGAGCTCAAGGGCACTCAGCCACATCCCCAGCCCTATTTTGTATGTTATTTAGAGACAGGGTCTTACTGAATTGCTTAGCACCTTGCTGTTGCTGAGGCTGGCTTTGAACTCATGACCCTTCTGCCTCATCCTCCTGTCCATTTGGCTTTTGTGAATAAATCTGCTGTGAACATTCTAGTGCAATTTTTTTGTGTGAACTTAGATCTTCATTTTTCTTAGATAAAAACCTTAAATTGAAATTGCTTAAGCATGTTTTGATGCTAATATAAATGTTACTGTTTTTTAAAATTTTATTTTCTATTTGTATACTTGTAGAACATAGAAAAGCAATTGATTTTGTGTATTAAATTTGTATCCTTTGGTTATATTTTTTTCATTCTGCCTTATATGATTTTATTCCATCTGCTTTTAAAGTGTCCCTTTTTAATCTTTTTTTTTTTTTTTTTTTTTAGCAGTTTAATTATGTCCGCTGGTGTGATTTTCTTTGTACTTTTCCTTCTTGGAGGATAAGTGCTTAAAGTTGACTTTAAGGGCTTAAAATTTTATTGAATTTGGAAAAAGTTTGGTCATTATTTTCTCTGATAATTTTACTACTTCATATATTCATATTCATTCTCTCTCTCTCTGATGCTGGGGATTGAACCCAGGGCTTGCACATGCTAGACAAATGCTCTACCACTGAGCTACATCTCCAGCCTCTCTTTCTTCCTTTCTTTCTGGTACTCCAATTTAAAGTATTTTGTACTACTTATATTGTCCAGTAGGTCCATGAAACTCTATTCATTTTCTCCCCATTCCCACCACCCCCATGGTTTGAATATGTTCTGTTGCTGTACCTTCAAGTTCAGAGATGTTCTTTCTTCTGCAACATTCAATATGCTTTTAAATCTATCCATTAAACATATTTCAGATAAATGAATTTTCATTCAGGATTTTCATTTGGGTGTTTGAACAGTTGTTATGTCTCTAAGATTTCCCAACTATTCTCTCACATGTTCATGTTTTCTTTGATTGTGTTTATAATGACTGCTATAAAATCTTAGTATACTTATTCTAACATCTCTTTCATTTCTGAGTCTGTTTCTGTTAACTGATTTTTCCCTTTGTTTATGGATGAAATTTTCATTTTTTTACATATTTATTGATTTCTTATTTTGTTTGTCTGTATCCTACACATTCTGGATGCTGTGTTGTTGATTTTCTGGATTTTTTTTTCATCTTCCCTTAAGGAGACTAGAGTTTTATTTTGGCATTTGGTTACTTTACTTGCAGATTAGCTTGATTTAAGTTTTGTCAGGATTGGTTTTGAATAGTCATTTTCTAGGGTTATAATAATCCCTCCCTTAAGATATAACATTTCTGGGATTGAATTAAATCATGGATAATCAATATGAAATTTCAGCTGTGGTTAGTTGGAACTTGAAACTCCTAACACTGTGTGACCTACAGAATTCAGCTCATGGCTCTCTGGTATCTGTTCTTTGTCAGGCCTCAAGAAGTTTTACCTTGCACATGTACAGCTTTCTGTTCAGCCAAGGACT
The DNA here is from genome assembly GCA_004024805.1 of Geosciurus inauris. Lineage (NCBI taxonomy): Eukaryota > Metazoa > Chordata > Mammalia > Rodentia > Sciuridae > Geosciurus > Geosciurus inauris. Next base: position 23,606 of record PVHX01010894.1, read on the forward strand.
CCAGGATGTTGACTGAGGTTTCTAGAGCTTATTCTGGAAGCACAGATCTCATGGTTATTTTGTCTTGCATATTCTAGCTGCCATTTCATCCCTGAACTCTGGTCCCTTTTTCCTCATCTTGACACTTGCAGTGCTTTGTTTGGTTTCTGCCTCCTTGTGCTGCAGTCCCAACAGTACCTCTGAACAAAAGGCTAGGTTGCTTATTGAGACTCCTGAGTTTTCCCCCTTCTCTCCAGACTCTGATGCCTGTGCTGCCTGTTGTCCAACTTCTCAGAAACAGTTGTTCCCTATATTTTGTCCAATCTGTAGCTTTTTATGGAAAGAGGGTTAGTCTGGTATTAACTTTACTGTGTCTGCAAGGAAGGTCCAGTGCCACTTAATCTTTGAATCATATATATGGAACTTGAGAATTATATGTTCTATATTTCATGTGTATATATGAAATATACATATTTTAAGGTGAAATAAAGAAACAAAGAGTATATAATTTTTTGTTCTTTTAGAAGCAACATTTATATAAACTTTCTTTTGTTGTTGTGTAGAGGAAGAGGTAGAGGAATGTTTGACATACTTAACAGTAATATTGGAGAACACATTTTCACTCATTCTCCTGTGTGATGGAGGATAATGGTAGATGGCAAAGCCTTTTAGTAAACATATAAAAAAACAGCCAGGTTGCAGTGGTGCATGCCTATAATCCCAGTGGCTTGGGAGGCTCAGGCAGATCAAAGCCAGCTTCATCAACTTAGCGAGGCCCTAAGCAACTCAGTGATACTCTGTCTCTAAATAAAATACAAAAAAGGGGTGGCGTTGCTCAGTGGTTAAATGCACCTGAGCTCAATCCCTGATTAAAAAAAAAAAAAAAAAGATTAAGAAAAACAATATTCTGCATTGCCTTGGATTTGTAATAAATTTGTATATTATAGAAATTGTTATAGATTTTCTGACTATTTTGTAAATACACATTTGAAAATAAAATCTTAAATTCCCCATTACTGTCATAAGTTACATCATTGGTTTATTATTTTTTGACTTTTTAAAATGAATTATTAAAGTTTGATTTAATTTTATACTTTTACCTTTATTTGAGAATTGTGATTTTTTTTTAGTTTCTTTTTTTAAAGTTTATTTATTTTTTATGAAGTTTCCACTTTATTATGTTTGATACTGTACTTTTTTTTTTACATTCTTCATATTAAACGCCTTTATATGCACTTTCAATGAACAGTATATATATATATATATATATATATATATTTTTTTTTTTATCAACCATCTTTACTATACCCATTCCCCTTTCCTGCCCCCTGCCTCCCCCATGTTGCGTCCAGTGTTTCTCTATTTCTCTTATGTTTCCCATTCCCACCTCCCTTATTCATCAGCATCCACTAATCAGAGAGACCATTCGGCATTTGAGAATTGTGATTTTTAATAACACATATCAGACTAGGAAAATGTGTTATGTGTTTGGTTCTAGCAATTCTTTTACCTAAATGAAAATAGTCTATAGTTCTCTACCATTCTCTATCGTTTCAGAATGCTGAGGCTTGGAACAACTTATCGACTTCCTACATCCGATTAAAACAAAAGTAAGTGTATCAGACAAATCTGAAGAACTTTACTTCCAAAATAAATGAGATTTTCTCCAACTGAATATTGAACCACTGTGTCTTACGCTTTATCTTTTTCCTTTCCATCCTTATACATGAGTTAAAATCACTAAATAAAGACCTTTGAATTCTAAATGTACAGTTTGTTTATAAAAAGAAATTTAACATGGAAAATAAAGAGAAATAGTATCTGAAATGTTTCTTTAATGCTGAGGTTTTGCATTACATAATAAAAGCAAGCATGCCTTTAGTTGGTCAACTTAATTGATAGTTCTTTTTTTTAATTAATTGCTTGCTTTATACTAGACATGTTGAAATACATACATATATCTAAATGAACCAGTGTCTTCAGGAAATGTAAGTTTAAAAAATAAAATATTCCATGTTATTTTAAAACGTGGTTAGCAGTATAAGCTATATTTGGTAAATATCAGATGAGAATCCAAAGAGGGCCATAATAAGAATAGATGATTTTTGTAGAGCACTTGTTTTGTGTCAGATACTCATTTAGTTCCGTGAGAATCTCAGAAAAGAGAAGGTATGTGATCCTGGGTCAGAAATGCTTACGTTGAACTCAAGCTAAATTTGAAAGATGGGTAGAGGGCACAGAGGATGGCTTTTGAGGCAAGCAAATAATGTGACCAAATGTAGATGACAGAAATGAATGAATTATTTTAGGAGATTGTCCAGCTATAGAGTAATGCGAGATCTGTAGTGAAAGATAAGGTCAGAAAGGTAGGTTTGGGTCAAATTGCTGTGTATTCTGATTATCGGAGTCCTAAGTTTGTGACTATCCTACAGGTAATAGGAAACCAGAGATTTTGTTGGGGGTAATTTCATGAAGAAAGCATTTTAGGAAGATTTATCTGGGGCAGTTTGACACAGACGAGAGAGGAAACTGGAGGTTGGGAAGTCAGTTATAAAACAGCTGTTGTAACAATCCAAGCATGAGATAACTAGAGTGGAAAAAGAAAGGGCAGATGCCTAACAGTTTTTAAAGGGGACAGCCAGCTGGGCTTATTGACTGACCACAAAAAGCAAAGAGAATAGAAGGGATAAGAATTGCTATTGCCAGAATTTTATTAAGTTGATTAAAAGATGGATGTATTTACATTTTTATTTGGCCTTATTTTCAACCTTAATTTTTCTTTGTGGAATCACAAGATAGTTCTGAAGATACCATTAAATTCATATTAAATTGATATCATGAAATGCTTCCTTTGCTCTTGGATGATAACCTACATAAAGCACTATTTGTTTTACTATTCTCTTCAAAAAATACTATTATATTTTTGATTACAACTGATTGTATTAAACCCACTAGAGGCCCCTTTTGGTCTAAAAGGGGAAATCCCTGTTATAGTTGTAGAGTGATCTCAAAGAGTTTTTCTAGTAACCCAGATAATTTTGTATCTAGTGAGAGTTTTGATATTTTACCTTGTCTTCCAGCCCAGTAATCTTAGGAATTCTGTAGAGATTGGTCTTGTAAATGGCTTCTCAACTTCTTTAAAATGCTATTTTGCCTTTCTGTGACTCCATTAATATGTTTTTGTGTATCTAACATATTATGGAGTGCAAGGTCAGAGGTAAATAATTTCTTTGTTCTTGCTTTTTCACTCTTTCCTTTCTTAGCTACTGCTCTAGCCATAGCTAGGTTTTGTTTTCTGAAGTTGTTATTTCAGAGGTAAATTATTATTTTTTAATTTTTATTGTAAAATATATTTTTAGTAGATGTACACCATACCTTTTTAAAAATTTTTTTAAAATATTTTTTTAGTTGTAGATGGACACAATGCCTTTACCAAGTGCCTCACGCATGCTAAGCAAGCAATCCCCCACTGAGCCACCATCCCAGCCCCACAATACCTTTATTTTTATGTGGTATTGAGGATCAAACCCAGTGCCTCATATCTGCTAGGCAAGTGCTCTACCACTAAGCCACAACCCCAGCCCCAGAGGTAAATTATTACTGCTCCTCTCAAAACAAACATATTCTAAAGTAGCCTATTAAACTACATTTTTATCACAGGATTCTTCAGTAAAGTGCTCTTTGCACTTTTTTGTCTAAATTCCTGTATAGTGCCTTGGGAAAGTTTTCCCATTTTGTATAATGTAATATCAGTATTGTAATGGATTTAATAAGAGAATCCTGGAATGAAGTTCCTTAAAAAGGAGGTATATTTACCAGAAATTAAAAATAATTCAGTTAAAAAATGTTGAGGTCAGTAGCTTATGATTAGAGTATGCAAAGATGTAGAGGAAAAAGGATAATCCTGATGATGTGAATTACTGCTTGTTGAGTTCTTTCCAATAGGGTCACTTTATGCCCACCCTCTGTAAATGAGAGAACTAAAGAGTCCCAATCCACTACTGTTGAGGGCAGTTACTATTATGTATTTGATGGTGGTAGGGGGTGGAGTAGAGAAGGAAAAAATGAAAGAAAAGATCTCCTAGAAACAATTTATATTTGATTTTGAAGAAGTGTTTCTGTTTTATCTTTCTTATTGTTTTTATAGGAGGGGAACCTTTAATAGTTCCTTTAGTTATGGTCAGTAAGTGGTTTTAATCTTTATATATCTAAAAATACTTGATTTTGCATTTACTTGTGAGTGGCAAGTTGAGTTGACTCTAAAATTTTAGGATGACAATTATTTTCACCCAATACTTTAAAGGAAATACTCTATTGTCTTCTTATCTTGTTACTGTAGACATACTTGCTAATCTTCAGTTGTTATTCCTTTGTTAGTTTTAGGAATATCTTTGTTCTACAATTTCACAAAATATATATGTGTTGATTTATTTTTTTTTTGTAATACTTAGTATGCAAAATATACTTTTGATCATAGAATTTAGATCTTTGTTCAGCTTTGGAAAATGCTTAGCTAAATGCTTAGCTATTCTTTGTGGATATATATAGCTATTCTTTGTGGATATCATACTATTTTCTTCATTCCCTTATTCTGGAATATCTTTCATTCACTTCTTCTGGAATGAGCCTTACCTCATTCTTTCCTCTGTTCATTGTTCTTTCATTTTTTGATCTGATTTTTTTGTGAAATCCTCATTATTATTATACTTGACCAGTTATCTCTTTGACAACATGCAGTCTAATTTTAGCTACCTGTTGAGTTTTGTTTGCTTTGATGTTTCTTTTAATTCTAAAGTTTTCAGTTTTTTTTTCTTGTTTTGTTTCATTTCTACTTGTTTCGCAATCTCCTGGTCCTTTTAAATGTTTATCTCTTTCAGTATTCTAAACAAATTTGTTTAAAAGTTCGATAGATTATTTCTTTTTTTTTTTTTAAATTTTTTTTTTAAATATTTTTTTTAGTTGTAGATGGACACAGTGTCTTTATTTCATTGCTTGGTATGTGGTGCTGAGGATCGAACCCAGGGCCTCACGCATGCGAGGCAAGCGCTCTACCACTGAGCTATAATCCCAGCCCTCGATAGATTATTTCTTAAAATTATTTTATCTTTAGCAAATTTGTGTTCTCTGGTTAATTTGGTTGATTGTCTTTCCTAGTGTAGATGATTTTTCCCCTATAGGTTGGGAACTTTTAGCTTATAGATTCATTGAGAATATGAGGAGTTTTGGGGTTTTTTGACTTCCTTACCTCTGGTGTCTTCCCTACTGCTTTGCTTCCCACTTGCAGGTTTGCAGTTGGACTTGCTTGACCACTCTGAGTTCAAGCCTGGAACTTGAGTGGGCTTTCTCCTGGATGACATTAAAATTGACATCCATTTATAAAATAATATTCTTATTACTTATAAATAGATTAGGGAAGGAATAACTCCATAGGTATGCTATATGTACCAAAGAATCTGTCATTGAATTTTATAGGGAAGTTTGAGGTGGTTTGGGATGGTTTGGACTCTATGTCTATTTATTAACATGAAACTTAAAGGACTAAGAGTTCACATTAACATTCTATACACTTAACCTATGGTTGATTTTAATAAAAAGAATTCATTATTTTCTGTTTAAAACTTTACTTTCAATAGAGTAAAAGCTTTTAGAACATTACAAGAAGCTCTCAAGTGTAACTATGAACATTGGCAAATCTGGGAAAACTACATCCTTACCAGCACTGATGTTGGGGAATTTTCAGAAGCCATTAAAGCTTATCACCGGCTTTTGGACTTACGAGACAAATACAAAGATGTTCAGGTAGGATATTCATATTGTGTTGTTTCAGTTGGTGTTTTATATTAATCCTTGATTACATGGTATAATTTGTTCCATTGAATATTTCATGTGTTTGTTAAATACATGTAATAAATAAAGTGAGTTGGGGCTGGGATTGTAGCTCAGCGGTAGAGTGCTTGCCTCGTATGCGTGAGGCCCTGGGTTCGATCCTCAGCACCACATACAAAGCAATAAAATAAAGACGTGTCCATCTACAACTAAAAAAATATTTAAAAAAATAAATAAAATAAAGTGAGTTATTTTTTTCTTCATTCAGAATTCTTATGTTAAATGTGTTTGTGTAGCCATAAATATTACTGTGCTTTAGTTATGATAATCTGACGTGTGGTTTACATATATACTGTCAGTTTGCAGAAACTTAATAGAATGCTCTTTACATTACTTACTATGTTGAGAAACTCATTCTATATTGTGATTTGTAGAGCTGGATCCTATACTCAATTATTTAATCATTTAACAAGCATTTACCACATACCTTCAGAGGGTATAAATAGTATAAATTTGATAGATAGTCTTTTCTTTGCAATTTTCAGTGAGATAGTCCTCTTTTTGATGAAATGAAGTTACTCTTTCAGATTTGGCCACTGTGTTTGTTATCTAATAGAATTAAATAAACAAGACCGTTCAGGAAAAATGTGGTTGTAGATAATATACAAAGATAGAGTATGCAGAAGCTTATGGAATATGAAATCAGGGCTAGACAGTTTTAGACTTTATATCTTAGCACTTGTAATAATCAACATGTGCTATTTAGAATGATACATTTCATAACTCAATGGTAGAGTGCTTGCCTAGTGTGTGTGAGGCCCTGGGTTCCATCTCCAGGTCACATGTATACAAAGATGAATTTGAAATCTTGAAAAAGCAGAAATAACAAATATGTAATACCTCAGTAGTCTTAAGACATATTGTCTGTACCCCAGTTGTTCTCAAATGTAACTTATCAGGTCCATGCCCTAAAGCCCCAGCCCTTGGCTTGTATACCTGGTCTTGGAAGCACAGCTGTATAATTGACCAGGTTATCTTTAGGCTCCAATTTATACAATTCACTTGAAAGGTCCGTGGCTTCAAATAAAACCATATACCCACTTGGAGGAGCTATATTGATCCCTTCAATTACTTTTCTTTTTTTTCCTTGTACTTTCTAAATATTTTACATTGAGCGTCCATTACAGAAAGAAGGAACTTGAATTTTACAGTGTAAAGGTGACTTAAAATGTGAAGAGAGGCACAGCAGAGTTTTTATTAAATGAGTGTGCACAGTCCCCCAGCAGTCTAGCACTTGTCCTGTTTACATGGCTGAAGTTCTCCGTGGAGACATTCATTCTCCTTCACACCTCATCCCATGGCATAGGGCACTGATAAGGCCCAGAGCAAATCAGAGGGCAGAGGATGCTACTTATCTTTTGTATACTTATGTGGTTTTTAAAAAGATCTTTCTTTGGTAAGAATGCTTTCTGAATCCTGTTCCTAAAATAACAAGGTGAACTTGAAATTAATTCTGTTTTCTTTCACATATAAAAAAATATTCATAAAACACAACACTTGTCATTTAGACATTGCTGCTGCCTCAGTTCCAGCATTCTTTAGAACCACAGATGGTCAGAGCAAGAGAGGACCTTGGTGCTGCCCTCCAGGGCTGGGCCGAGTAAGCCTGCACACCACATCAGGAGGACACGGGACAGTGTGCCGCTCCTTCCTTCTTGACACAGTCAGGCACAGTTCTCCATGCCGTCAGTTTGCTCTTCTCTCCCCTTGGTGCCAGTGCTGCTGCTTGGCTATGTCAGGGCCTCCTTAACTGGCCTTATTTGGTCCATCCTTTGTGAGGTGCCTGCAGTTTCAAACTCCTCTGCTTCTCTTTCTGATGCAAGTGAGATTTCCCCTCTAAATCTGTACTTTAGCACACAGCAATCCTTCATATCTGCTAAGGAGTAGTAACCACTGGCTCACAAGATTGGCATTTTGGATCCTGAGAAAATCCCAATCAGCCTTTCATGCTTGGCACCAATAGAAGTTAGTTTTATATAAAGAACTCAGATGGCTAGGTCTATGCCCTCACTCCAAGAAGAGATAGACTTGTATTTGTTCTGGTATATAAGCATCAGAGGAAAAGGCTTTTCTATTTTCTCTGCCACTTATTCTTCCCTGCTTCCCAAGGCACATAAAGCAGTTGAACTGGAACATGATAAAGTAATAATAACTAACATTTACCAAGAGCTCACTGTGTGTCAGACACTATTCTAAGTACTTGGCTTGTATTAGCTCATTTAATTTTCACCACAGCTACATGGGATAGATTTGTAATATCATAAGCTGTATCTGACTCTGGAATGTATGTGCTTCCTGTCCCCATTGGTTTCCATATTTTAAGGGAACTAATGATACCAGGCAAAAGAACTGTTCAGACATTGTTTCAGGAGTTAGTCACCAAGATAATGCTTTGTAGTTGACTGGTGTATCAAGTATATTAAATCTTGCTAACTCATATCTGAGAGTCCTATGTATGTATTTCAAACAATGACATGAAAATAAGGAACAATTGCTTTATTGAAGATGATTTAGGGGGCTGGGGCTGTAGTGCAGTGGTAGAGCACTTGCCTAGCATGCGTGAGGCACTGAGTTCGATCCTCAGCACCACGTATAAATAATAAATGAATAAAAAATAAAGATCCATCAATATCTAAAAAAAATTAAAAAAAAAAAAGAAGATGATTTAGAATAAAATAGATGCCTCCTGGTTCATGCCAGCTCCTTGCAATTGCAGTAGCTGAAAAGGTATTAGAGAATTTTGCTTAAATTTCCTTTTTCCTCCTCTCTGCAGCTTAGTAGTCTCATTCTGTCTCAAGATGAAAGAATGTCTTATGAATGCTTACATAATACTTCTGTATTTAAGTATCTATAAATGTACAGGATAAGTAATGTTTAGAATAATTTTTTTGGTAGTAACAATAGTAGATACCAACGGAGACAATTCTGGCAAAATAACCTGAGAAGAGTTGATTCTAAAACTTTCAGTTGTTGATTTGGCCTGTTGTATACAAGTCCATTTCATTGTGATTTTAACACTTGCTTAGAAATCTTTCAAGAGCCCTACCTAAGAAAAAATAAGTGGACCCAAAGTTCATGGAGATGTATTTGAGCATTTTTCAGAAAAGGAAAACAAAATAAAGCAAAGCATCAAACTTTGGCTCAGCATGAATTGAGATGTTTGACTTTTATCTGAAATTTATTTTTCAGACATATTTTGCTGATGATACTCATAGCTTCTTACCCCTCTGATCATAGGGAACTTTGAACTCTAGCAAAATATGTTCTGATTACCAAATTTTTTCTAATCTTACACCTGTCTTAGTTCAATAATTATCTTTTATCAGTCTAAATCTAGGTGAAAATGTAGTTGTTTCGTAGATAAAATTATTAAAGGTTTAGTTTAAATTCATGGCAAGGTAATATTTTAATTTTTTTCTCTAATTCTTCCTTTGTTCCTCACTTTCAGAATATGAAACTAACTTTCTTTTGTACAGTACTGTTTCATCTGAGCATGAATATTTTGTTGAGCTTGAAATTAGTTTCTATCAAAGTTAAGTACTTTTTGGAAACAATCAAGGGCAGCCTTTGGATTCCTGAGACTTCCCTCCTGCGGCCTCACTCCACGAACAGGGACCAGGAGCTGTTCCTGTTCTGGGAAATGTTGTACATAAACAAAGCACTTTGAAAAGGATAACATGCTATAAATGTTATAGCTTTTAGGTAATTTCACATTTGGATTTATTGGGGAAATGTTACTGAGAGGATAACCAGGGACTTACTCAGGTCAAATTGTCATCCTCAACACCTTCAGGAAACTTTCAGGTATTCAGATAGGAGACAGCCATGGTGAGATCATTTGTCTGTTTATATCATGTGCAAGCCCAGTCAGTACCTCCCTTTAGTTTTTTTGGTGTATTTTTATTTGTTTGGTTTTAGGGATTGAACCCAGGAACATTTAACCACTGAGCCACATCCCCAGCCCTCTTTAAAAATTTTGAGACAGAGTGTTGCAAAGTTGCTTAGGGCCTCACTAAGTTGCTTAGGCTGGCCTCAAACTTGAGATTTTCCTGTCTCAGCCTCCCAAGTCTCTGGAATTACAAGCATGCACCCCCACACCTGGTTCAGTAGCTCCTTTTAGAAGCAACATAGAATTCTGCTGTCACTGTGCAGTTTCTGGCACGTGTGAGTAGAATCATTCTACAATGGTTAGGTTGTCATTGATAGAAAGTCAAAATGGTTAGTGATAGGTATATCTAGCTTCATGGCATACTCTTTCAACTTGTCTCACATTCTGACAACTAGTCTGAAGGTGCAAGAGACAGTTGATAGATTGCCTGGAATATTTTTATCTCGAGTAAAAAATTGTCCTTAATTTGACTCTACATGTTTGGCAACAGTTGTCTTTCAAAAAATCTCTGATATTTTCATGTTTGACACTACCTGACCCCATTCTATTTTAATTTGGTTTAAAATTCTTTTTATCTCTTCTTTTTCTATTTCTTTATAGATATGGATTATGGTGATGTTAATTCTTTTTTATTGTAAGTGTATGAGAATATGCAAATTCATATCCATTTTAATATAGACACAGAGTAAATTAGCTACAGATCATTCTGAGATTTCCCCCCGCTCCAGTGTTTGTAATAAAGGAATGAGTAGATCTATACTACCTGTGCCATTTTTGTTTCCTCCATGTCCTAATTTAAAACAAACAAACAAACAAAAACAACAAAGGAAAAGGACATAGAGGAGGGGAATACTTTCGATACAGTTCTGACATTTATTTTTTATTTATTATAGGTTCTTTTCAGTTATACATAACATTAGGATTCATTTTGACGTAACTGTAAAAGCAGGGAATATAATGTGCTCTGATTCAATCCCCAGTACCTCCGCTTTCCCTTCCCTCCTCCCCCTGTTCCATTCCCTCTACTCTTCTGTGTCCTAATTTTGACTAAAGAATAGACTGATAAGATCAGGAATGCATTTCTGTAATCATACTTTTAAAATATTCATTTCTAGATTATACATACTTTTAATTATCTATTATAAAACTGATTTTCGTATTCATACATAATTAATCCTTAATCAGTTTTCCAGGAATATCCTTGTAGACAAATCCTTGCATGTGTCCATGCTTCCTTTCTCAGGTTAAATTCTAGCGTTGATTTGTTTAGTTTTTTTCCTTTTTCTTTTCTTCTTGATAAGTTGGTAATCATTTTAGAAAACTAATTATAAGTATTATATTCTTGACACCTAATTTGCTGTTTATATATGGGAACTAATGTATATTGAGTGCTTACTAATTGTCCTGCCACTTAAAGTGGATTATCTTTTATATATCATAGTATTTGAGGTGGATACAAAATATTCTTCAATTTACAATTGATTAATGCTAGGCCTAGAGAACTTATATAACTTGATCAGTCACATAGTTAGTAGGAACTGAAGATAGAAATCACATGTAAGCATGCCTAATATTTTTATTTGTGTCATACCTCAAATTTGTGTGAAGATTTATATTAAAACACATTTCTGTATCATATTAAAGTGCATGTGAGCTGTATACAAAAGGTTATTGAGGTATAATTTATGTATAATAAAACAATATTTTAATGTTAGCTTTATGTTGCTTAACTATTATGCATTCTTTTATAACCATCGTTTCCATTTTCATCACCACAGAAAATTTTCTAATGCTCCTTTCCAGTCAAATGAACCGTGACTCCTTTCCCCATTAGGCAGCTACTTTCTGATTTGTGTCATCACAATTCGGTTTTGCTTTTTCTTGGATATCATATAAATAGAGTCATACAATATGTATTTTTACATATTGTTAGTGTTCCTTCGTGTGGACTTCTATTTGGTATTTTCTTGGGGAACAAGACAAGGTGGTATTAATGTACAGTGGGGCAGGTTGTCAGTCAAATTAAAGTGGAACAAATGATGGTTGAGTTTTACCTGAAAGAAAAGAGGGAAGGGAGTAGACATATTTTATACAAATTATAGCTTTGGAAAATAAGTATTATTTTCATTTTACTGCTGAGGTATCTGAGGCTTAGCAAGGTGAATTAAAAAGGCTGCTCTCTTGCTATCTTATGGTTGACAAATAGTAACACCAAACCAAGACCTGTTTAACCAAGAGCCATTTCCACTCTTAAGTTTTTTGTGTTTTTTTTTTTTTTTTTCTTGTTGTTATTTATTTAACTGAGATTTGGGGAAGCCAAGGGTTAGGGTTATCAGACCAGGAAACAGAGCAACTTTCTTAGCTCCAAGTGGAGCAGAGAATTAGCCAAGCAGGGGAGATGGGAAATTGCTTCATTCCTGGCCTGGAGCCCTTCTGGAAGTTTTTGTAACAGGACCTAATGCAGTGTTATTCCTTCCTGCTATGAGGACCTCCAGGATTCAAAGGTCTAACACTTTGTGCATTAGACCAACATTTTGATGAAACTTGGCTGAGGATACTAAGATCAGTGTTGGGGAAGGGGACAGTTAGACTTTTCCCTTTGTGGAGATTTTCCAGCGTTTCTACTAGAATTGTAATTCCTCCCCTTTGGGGGAGGGCAGTACTGGAGATCAAATGCTCTCTAGCCCGTTTTATTTTTTTAATTTTTTTCTAATTAGTTATACATGACAGCAGAATGAATTTGTATCATTGTACACAAATGGAGCACAACTTTTCATTTCTCTGATTGTACTCTAGTTTTATTTTGAGATAAACTCTCACTGAGTTGCTGAGACTGACCTCAAACTTGCCATCTCTTTCAAAATCCCAATAAAGCTTTTACAGAAAAAGAAAAACCTATCCTAAAATTTATATGTAATCTCAAAGGAGTCCAGATTGCTGAAACTATCTTGAAAAAGAACTAAGCTGGAGAACTTGTGTGTCTTGATTTCAAAACTGTCCATAAAACTGTAGTAATTGAAAGAGTGTGGTACTGGCATAAAGACAGACGTGTAGACCGATAAAATTGAGTAGAGACCCCTGAAGTAAGCCCTCACATCCATGCTCACATGATTTTTGACAAGGGTTCCAGGACCAGTCATGAGGGATAGGGCAGTCTTTTCAACAAATGATGCTGAGAAATCTGAATATCCACACACAAAAAATGAAATTGGACTCTTTCTAACATCATATTACTAAACTTAACTCAAACTGGATCATAGACTAAATGTTAAGAGCTAAAACTAAAACTCGTATAAGGAAACATAGGGCAAAAGCTTTGGATTTGGCAGTGATTTCTTGGATCTGACACCAAAGGCCCAGGCAACAAAAGAAAAAACACACAAAGTCGACTTGATGAAAATTTAAAAACCTGTGTGCATCAAAAGGTATTGTCAACAGAACAAAGAGGCAGCTTACAGAATGGGAAAAATACTTGCCAGTTGTTTATTTGATAAGGGATTAATATCCAGAATATATAGAAAATGCCTAAAATTCAACAACAAATTAAACAACCCAATTCACAAATGGGCAAAGGAGTTGCATAGATATTTCTCCAAAGAAAATCAACAAGTGAACAATAAAATAAGCACATGAAAAGATTCTCAACATCATTAGCCATTAGAAAAATGCCAATCAAAACTTCAATGAGATATTACATCATACCTATTAGGGTGACTACTATCAAAGAAAGAAACAAACCAACAAAAACCCCAGAAAATAACAAGGGCTGGCAAGGATGTAGAGAACCTTTGCATGGTGTTAGTGGGAATTTAAAGAAGTACAGCCACTGTGGAAAACAGTATGGCTATTCCTCAAAAAACTAAAATTAGAATTGCTATATGGTTTAGCAGTTCCACTTCCAGGTATAAATTCAATAGAATTTAAAGCAGGGTCTCGAATAATAGATGTTTGTACATTCTTGTTCATAAAAGCATTAGTCAGCATTATTCACAGAAACTAAAAACATGGAAGCAACCTAGTATCCACTGGTCCACTGGTGGATGAATAGAGAAGCAAAAGTGGTATATACATATAATGGAATATTCCAGCCTTAAACAGGAAGAAGGAGATTCTGACACATGCTACAACATGGATGAACCTGAGGACATTATGCTAAGTGAAATAAACCAGACACAAAAAGACAAGTACTGTATGGTTCCACTTACATGAGGCACTAAACTAGTAAAAATCAGAAACCCAGAAAGTAAAATGGTGGTTGGGACTGAGAAGAGAAAGGATAGGGAGTTATTGTTTAACAGGGCAGAGTTTCAGTTTTACAAGATGAAGAGTTATGCGGATAGATGATGGTGATGACTGCACACATTATGAATGTAGTTAATACCCCTGTCGACTTAAAAATGGTTAAAATGGTAAATTATATGTTATGTGTATTTTGCTACAATAAAACATTGGAAAAAGAAATCTGTGTAAAATCCAGGCCAAAAAAAAATTTATTTAGACTATTTTATGATACACCAAATGAACTCCAAATAGACTAAACATATGCCAATTTTTTTATCTCATAGAAAAATTAGGAATAGAAGTGGATACTTACCAAAGTTCTTGAACTCTGAAGCAGTAGAAGAAAACTGGAAGGAATTTTTATGACCACATTAAAAAAATATGTGACAAAATATTTGTAACAAATAAGAAAGCCAAAAAGCTAATAATATCCTTATTATATAGAGTTAACATCTGCTACAGGAATGAAATGGAATTGTATGGAGAATGCAGGAACAGATTCAAGTAGGTATGAGAATTTAGTTCATGATGATGGCATTTTAAGTCTGTGCATAAAAATAGAATATTCAATATGTTTTAGAATTGTTGGCCAAACATTTGAGACAAAAAGCTAAAGCTCTGCCTTACTCCTTAAACCAAAATAAATTCAGATGGATAAAATATTTAAATTGGAGTTCCTTGAGCAGCAGAATTGTTGTTGGTAAGGGCACAAATTCTCGAGCTAGATAGTCTAGCCTGGGTTTGCATCCCATTCTTGTCAATCACTAGCTGTGTGACCTTGGGTGAGTTACTTAACCACTTGGTGCCTGTTTCATAAAATAGTACCTGCTTCACAGAATTGTTGAGAAGATTGAGTTAATATATGTGAAGGACTTGGTACAGTGCCTGGCACATACAAGTGCTATTTAAATGTAGCTGCTATCATTATCATCATCACCACAGAAAAAGTGAAACCATAAAAGCACTAAAAGGAAAGTATGGTAATATTTTTATCAACTTTAGGGTAGAGGAAATATGTTTCCTCATCACAAAAGCCATACTTCAATCATGGAGGGAATCAAGAGAGTTGATATTTAAAACTTGTACACATGGAGAATAATAATGACCATTGAGTGAGGTACTGGGGATCACCGGCCATAGAAGAGATAGGCTGTGACAGTGACATTAATTTCATTGATTCCGGACCTGAAGCCAAAAGATGATTACTAGAAGTCAGCTGAGTGTCTTGGGAAGACTTCGTTTGAATGTTTTAAATGTTTGCTTGGGCTTTTTACTTAAAACTGCTGTATAGGTTTCTGAGGGCTGCTGTAATAAATTGTCACAAACTTGGTGTCTCAAATCAACAAAAGTTTATTCTCTCCATTCAGTTCTGAAGGCCAGAAATCCATATCAAAGTGTGGACTTGCCATGTTTCTCTGAAGGCTGTAGGAAAGAATCCTTCCTTGCTTTTTCCAGCTTCTAGTGGTCTCTGGCATTGCCTGACTTGTGGCAGCCCAACTCCCATCTCTGTCTCCATCTTTATCTCTTTCTTTTTGTGTCTCTCTGTTTTCTCTGCTCTTCTTATGAGAAAGAAATCACTGGAATGACTTCCAGTCCTGATCATTAGACTTAGAGCCCACCCCAGTCCAGTATGACCTCATCTTAACAAATTATATCTGCAGAGACCCTATTTTCGAATAAAGTTACATTCTGAGGTTCTGAGTGGACATGAATTTGAGGGGACACTATTCACGCCACCACAACTTTCATGTTCACTTTCAGGAGAAAACAGCTGTAGACGTGGCTTACAGGAGAATGGTATTGGTAAAGGTAGGAAGTGGATACTGCACCTCCTAGGAGTTGCTAGTTGCAGCAGAAGTGCCTCCAGGTAAGGCCAGAGAGACCTTAACTAATCACACTAAGGTCTTGCCTTGAGCAGACAATGTCAGAAGTTTAGACATCTGAGAATGACAAAAGAGATATTAAGAACAGGGAGGGAGCTGATAGAAAGCTACTGAAACTTTCTAAGGCATGTACTTATTCACAGGCAGTATTCATTGAGAGACAAGACTGGTATCCCAGACCATGCTGGACAAATTACGATATGAAGGGCCTGTTAATAGTCTTCAGGAGTTTATGAAATTACCTGAAATACTATGAAAAAAATGTGTGTATGTAGATCAGATAAAAAGGCAAGTGGGCCTTTATTTATATTTACCATGGATTAAAATTTACTTCTATAATTTGTTATAGTACAAATGGGGGAAATATACTGAATGCATTTATCTGTTGTACTAACCTTTGAAAGTTATCAGTGTTTTCAAACTGGGTATAAATAATTTAGCCACAAAACCAAACAGACAAAAGCCTTGCTCCTCTGGCCCTCCAGTGACCATCCTGTGCCTCTGCTGCTTCTTGCCACACAGTCTCCAACTCCTCTCCTTGCATCCTCTTTGGAGACTTCACTGCCACCAATCTACTGCAAGTGCAGTAGTCAAGGTCTGTGTTGCCACACCCAGGGCACAGTTGTTGATCCTCAGGTTACTCAGTTACTCGGTCTGTCAGCCTAATGATGCACTCCAATCTCTCCTTCTTTCTTGAACACTTTGTCACGTGGCTTCTAGAATTTCTCACTTCCTGCCCCACCAGCTGCTGCTTCCTAACCTCCTTTGCAACTCTTCTCATCTGCCCGTCTTGAGAGTGATAAGTTTAATCCTCACACTCTTTCCTCCCCATATATGAGGCGGCCCAGGGGATCTCACCATTCCTTTGGCTTTGGCTCATCCTTCCTAAGGATACATATTATGAACACAAGTTATAAGTCTTCCTACACCTGACCCTTTCATTCTTTTCCACATAGGCTGTTTAATTTGTTTTGTGATGGGTACCCCTTTTGGGCGTCTTAATTTTTTCCCTGTTGGCTCATACTTCTCTTGGGATATTGGCAGTTCAACTGGTAATGTGTACTTGGTGGAAGGGGCTGAGGCTAGGAGTTAACTCAGGCTCTTCCTGGTGAGTTTGGCCACCAGTGAGTTCACCTCTTGAATACACCTCCCCACCACCATGAGTTAGCTTGGCTCCTCAGAAGCCTCCCTTGCCTCTGCCAGGCACTGCTTTTTCCTACACCCATCTTCCCAAATAGTCAAGGGGCCTCAGTATGTGAGGGCAAGGCAGGCAGACCCTCTCAGGGCCAGCTAGGCCACCTGAGCCTTTGCTTCTTCCTCCCTACCCTAGCCAGGCCCTCACCCTGGTGTGCTCACGTGGTCATTGCCTTGCACTGGGCTGACACTGCTGTGTCTTTCCAGGCTAATAACACAGAGAGTAGCGATACAGTGGAGTAGTTTGTGGGAGAACAAAGGGCACATCCCAAGTATTTCTCTCCCTACATCTGTGAACTTTTGCACCTAACACTTCCCATTCTGGGCTGCTTGTCCACTACACCAAGACTCTGGCAGCTTCCATCTCTCCAGAGGTTCCCAAGTGTTACTGTCACCTTCTCAGATCCATCAGCTTTCTTTTTTTTCAAGCAATGTGTGGAGTTGGGATTCAGAAGAAGGAGCTAACAATATGTGTTACTTTATAATGAATAATAAAACTTTTCACATTGGGGAAAAATGAATGCAGTACATACTAAGAAAAGAATTTAAATTTCTTGGAAAGGAAATGTATTTAGTACACAAAAATTTGAAAATGTTTAAGGAGATGAAAGATTTAACTTCAATAACAATAATAGAGACATAATTCATAATAGTCGTTGCGTAGACTTTTTTTTTTTTTGTATCAGGGATTAAACCTGGGAGGTGCTTCATATCCCCAGCTCAAACAGGGTCTTGCTGAGTTGCTTAGGACCTCACTAAATTGCTGAGGCTGGCTTTGAAGTCACGATCCTCTTGCCTCAGCCTTCGGAGTTGCTGGGATACATACACTTTTTGTAGAACAAAAATTTAAAATATTAAAGAAAAAAAAACCACACCTGGTACTGGTAAGATGCAATAAAATGGTGCATTTGCATATACTGCTGTTGAGCATCCAATTTAACTTATACCTTATAGAAAGTATCTAACATTTCCAGAAGCTTATTAAAATGCTTATTCCTTGATTCTATAATTCTGTTTCTGGACTTCTGACCTAAGGCAAACTTCAGCATGAGAAAAATCTTCAGGCCAAGGATACTCACTGAAGTGTTCTTACAATACTACTAACAACAATAGCGCATGGAAGCCGCCTCACTGTGACTGCGGAGGAATAGTTCAGTAGGCTGGGCTCTGTGAACACAGTGGACTCTTCTGCATCTATTAAAGTGATATATTTAAAGAGTATATGAGGGCTGGGGTTGTGGTTCAGTGGTAGAGCTCTTGTCTCACATGTGTGAGGCACTGGGTTTGATCCTCAGCACCACATAAAAATAAATAAAATAAAGGTATTGTGTCCATCTACAACTAAAAAAATATTTTAAAAAAGAGCATATGAAAATGCTGTAACATAATGTTAAGTGAAAATATGAAAATGCTGTAACATAATTTTAAGTGAAAAAGGTACAATAAAACAATTTATGAAGAATGTATTATGAAACTTATACATAGTAAAAAATTAGGAAGAAATTCAGTCTGATGTTAGACTTGTATTTAGCTGGTGGGCCAACAGAACTGTTATTTTCTTTTGCTTTATGTTGGTTCTGATGACTTAGAAATTTTCAATTAGGAAAAAAAAAACCTCGTAAAACAAAAACTTATCTGGTTTTGATTGATTCAAGATTTAGCACAGATAATGAAATGATAAAAGTTACTAGCATACATATTTCATAAGATGGAAATCTTTCTAATATAAAAGAACTTATTAGAAAGGAAGAAATAGCAGGGAGCCATGCTTTATAAATAAATATAGCAAATATTCAAGAGCAGGATCCAGGTCTTGGAATATGAGTTCAGATCCAAGTCTGCCTTCCCTAGGTATATGCCCTTATCTCAGCATACCTATACTCCAGTTTCTTCATCTTGCAGATGCACATCATAATAGCACTTTCCTTATAGGATTGCTGGTGGATGAAATGTGCCCTCCAATGCCTGGCACACAGGAGGGATTCTAGACATAAGAAGGACTGTCTACAATCCTTATCTTCATCTCATTATCCTCTACAAGGCCCAGGACTCATTTTTTTAAAAAATTTTAAATTTTTTTCTAATTAGTTATACATGCATGACAGCAGAATACATTTTGATGTATCATATATAAATGGACTATAACTTCTCATTCTTCTGGTTGTACATGGTGTAGAATCACACTGGTCGTGTAATCGTATATGCACATAGGATAATTATGTCCAATTCATTCTATTTTTCCTCCTCCCATACCCCCTCCCCTCCCTTCACTCCCTCTGTCTAATCCAGAGTACCTCTGTTCTTCCCTAGGTGCCCTCCCTTATTGTGAATTAGCATCTGCATGTCAGAGAAAACATTCAGGCTTTGGTTCTTTGTGATTGGCTTATTTTGCTTAGCACAGTGTTCTTCAGTTCCATTCATTTACCAGCAAATGCCATCGTTTTATTCTTCTTTAAGGCTGAGTAATATTTCATTCATATATATATATATATATACCACAGTTTCTTTATCCATTCATCTGTTGAAGGGCACCTAGGTTGGTTCCATAGCCTAGCTATTATGAATTGAGCTGTTATAAACATTTATGTGGCTGTGTCACTATAGTGTGCTTATTTTAAGTCCTTTGGGTATAAACTAAGGAGTGGGATAACTGGGTCAAATGGTGGTTCTATTCCAAGTTTTCTGAGGAATCTCCATACTGTTTTCCAGAACGATTGCACTAATTTGCAGTCCCACCAGCAATGTATGAGTGTACCTTTTCCCCCACATCTTTGTCAACACTTGTTGTTGCTTATATTCTTGACAATTGCCATTCTGACTGGGGTGAGATGGAATCTAAGTGTAGTTTTGATTTGCATTTCTCTAATTGCTACAGATGTTGAACATTTTTCATATATTTGTTGAGTGATTATATTTGTTTTTTTGTGAATTGTCTGTTCAGTTCATGGATTTAGGCACTAGAACAGAGACCCTGTGCCTAATAGAAGAAAAAGTTGGCCAAATCTCCATCATGTCAGCCTAGGAACTGACTTCTTTAACAAGACTCCTAAAGCACAAGAAGTAAAATTAAGAATCAATAAATGGGATGGAATCAAATTAAAAAGCTCTTCACAGCAAATGAAACAATCAGTAACATGAAGAGAGAGCCTATAGAATGGGAGAACATCTTTACCGCATGCACCTCAGATATTGCATTAATCTCCAGTATATATAAAGAACTCAGAAAACACACGCACACACAAACACACACACACACACACACAAAACAAATAACCCAATCAATAAATGGGCTAAGGAACTGAACAGACATTTCACAGGAGTCATTTATTACTGGTGTTTAGAATATAGTTCCTTAGTTCACTTGCTGTATAACCTTGACAAAGTTTATTTTACCTCTGCAAGTCTGTTTTTTAATTTGTAAAGTGGGGTAATAAAGTACCTACTTCCAAGTTATTGTGAGAACTTAATGAAGTCAGACACATCATGTCCTACACACAAGTCTAGGTAACAGTGAGTACTCACCACAGAAGTAGGAAGCTGGCCTATTTTGAACCATCAAGAATTAGGTAAGTGAGCAGAAGTTGGGGCAGAGTGCCATGAGTTAGGCTAGCTTCTGCAGAGAAAGGTAGAAGACCAGTAATAATGAAAATAGCCATTGGCAGTTTGGCAAATAGCTGTTGGGGCAGTTTTCAAAGAAAATACATACATATTGATCCCTTTGAATAGTTCTGAAATGCATAGACAGAAAACCTGTCCTCATTACTGCTGTTGACCAACTTCCCACTCACTCCTCATGTTCATGGTGTTCTTCAGCAACTCACTGTACATATCTTCCGTTCTGCTCTAGTTCTAGCTGTTCTTGAATACTTGGTGTTTGGGTCTTTGCCCTTCTCTTTAGGGAAAAAGAGCAACACATCTTGGATTCTGTTTCCCCAAGAATTGTTCTACCTCTGTTATCTTAAATTTAGTATTCTACCCTTCAGCCACTTATTACACAAATAGTAATTTATCATTTGAGCTAAATAATCATCAATATATCATAATAATAAATAAAAACATTTACTTGCTTTGAATTTTTCACTTTTTTGTTTGTTTTCTGAGGTGGAGCCCCACCCCCCACCCCGGTTGCTGGGCTAGTCTTGAACCCCTGGGCTCAAGTGATCCTCCCATCTTGGCCTCCCACCTGGCTGAGGCTGCAGGTGTGGCCTCCATACTCAGCTGTTTTCACTTTGGATGAGACAGAGGAGTGGTGTGTTGATAAACTTACAGACTGCCCAAGGGCGAATTGTACTCAATTTATTTAATCAAGGAAATACTGCTAAAACATTTCCTGTTCCTTTTAGGCTACAATTTTCTATTTTTAAAAAATTTAAATATATGTTACTAGTTACTGCTTTTGTACTCAGTCTGGATAACCAGAATATGATGGTGAAAATAGTGCTATTATAAAATTAATAGCTTTTAAGATAATTCTGTTATCACTCTAAAACCACTTTCCAAGATTACATATTTGGCTGGGTGTGGTGGCACACACCTGTAATCCCAGCAACCTGGGGAGCTGAGGCAGGAGGATTGCAAGTTAAAGCCAGCCTCAGCAACTTTGTGAGGCCCTGAGCAACTTAGTGAGATCTGGTCTCAAAATAAAAAATAAAACTGGCTGGGGAAGTAGCTTGTGGTTAAGCACCTGTGGGTTCAATCCCTGGTTACCCCCTCCCCCATTACATTTTTGTTCCTTTTGTTAATGTTTTTTAAAATTTTATTTTTAATTAACTTTTTATGAACTATAATGTGCATACAGAATGGTATACAGATCTTAAACATATAACTTTTCATAAAGAAGACATACCTGTGTATCCAGCACCAGAGCATGACTTAGAACACCACCAGCACTCCCTTAGTCACCACCACATACCTGCACACACCAAGGGTGACCACCACTAGGGGCATAATTTTTGAGTAAAGCGTAATAAGTGAATATTCACATATGCCATTATGTTTTGTTTTTATCTTTGCCAATCTTAGAATGTATTCATTTTCTGTACTTTTAAATTAAAATTTTATTTTATTGAAACAACATAGGCGTTTAGTGTTACAAATAAATAGTAATGAAAGGCTTCTTACAAAATATATTAATCCTTAAAAATTCTTCTCCCGCTGAGGGGAGAAACCCTTTAATATCACTCCTGCTGTTTGCTCATCTCTGTATTCCATATTAATAATGATACACTGCTTGTTTTTATTAACCAAAAAGTCAGTTTTTATTAACCAAATCATTATCTGTTGACTTCCCATTACAATAAATGAGAATTTAATTCTCTTATACCAGCACTTCCACTATTTTTCTTTCTTTTCTTCCTAATATATTTACACTAAAACTTTTATTTAAATGAATATTCTGTTCGCATGATATGCCGTGCAAAGGATAGTCGAAGTGAGTATTATAGGACACTATGATTATGGAGAGGTGCCTGGGGTGTTTTGTTTTTGTCTTATTCTTTCATTGCTTTTCATGGTGTTAGTAATTGCCTTGGTTTTTGTTTCTTTGTAAGTCTCTTTTTCTAAAATAATGATCTCTCCTGCCCTCCTTGTTCTGGCTTTGACTCTAGATACAGTTACTACCCCTTGTTATTGCCAAGTCTAGTGGAATCTTGTTGTGATCTTTTGTAGGTAAATTTTATTTGCAATTGTCTCCTTCCTTGGTTTCTGTCACATCTCTTTTTCCCACCTTTCTGGCCACCCCTTTTTAGTCCCATTGGTGGGTTCTGTTTATTTGCCCTCCTCTCAAATGTTGTGTTCCTTAAGATTCCTCCCTCAGCCTTATTCTTACCCAACATAGTCTCTAGGTAGTAACTGCCACAGTCATGAGTGATCTTTTGTCCAGATATAGAACTAATTTCTAAACTGGCCATTGAACATGTAGATGGACAGTGTGAAAACAAATTGGTCATCACCTCCCTCCCCTGTCCCTCACTTCTCATGGTATCTGTGTATGAATTGGGTAAAAGCTATTCTATATTTGCCCTCCCCTCCAGCACAGACTTTACTTCTCTACAGTTCCCTGTACACCCCCTCTCCCCCATACACACCACCACCACCACCACCACCAATAACAACAACAGCTTTCTCCCTCTCAAATGCCAGCACTGCAGCTTTCCATTTTCGCTGTCAGGAAAGCAAATGCTTTCTCTCTATCCTTGTCTCCTCAAGTAGGAGAAAATCAAGGGATGGGGTATTGGACCAACCATGAGATCCCAGAAGCAGCAAAGTAATTCATTAATTTAGTGTGCTTCATTTGTACATGTTAGTAGCTATTTTAATAGATCATCCCTTTTAAAACTTCTTAGTCCATGAAATGCTTACAGAATAGGACTGAAGATATAGGTCAGTCATAGAATGGTTGCCTAGCAGGTGCAAGGTCCCTATGTTCAAGCCTCAGCACAGCCAGAAAAAGAAAAAGAAAAAGAAAAAAAGAATGATTGCTTGAAACAGGTAGTACACATTCATATTGTTTCTTCTGCATTGTTACTTTCAGGTTTAAAGCCACAATTGGGCTTATAATATGAATTTCGTTACTTTTAGACTTAAAACTACACATGTGGAATTGCAGTGTGAATTTCCAGGCAGGGATAATGCACTTTATTCAAACAAAGAAAATAAAACTACAGCTGAATGTTCTCCCGTCCACTTTTATTGCTGTAACGAGGACCATGAGTCTTAGCTTGCATTCCTAAAAGCAATTACATTCATTCTAGAGGAGCTTCAATTCCTCGTCCACTTCTCATGCATGGATCAGAATGTTCTCTGAGGAGACAGCAGGATGTCAGATTGATTGCATTTCTCTTAGTGACACTTGCTGAAAGAGATTGTATTCCCTTCTGCCTTTCAGGCACAGGTATTTATTCAGTGCTTTGTGCCAGGCACTATGGTATATACTGGTTATACAAGATGATGAAATGTAGTCCTCTCTCTGAAGTTCAGGGTAAGAAGGAGGGTGTGGGCACCTATCTCTTGGGACTTTGCTCCTCCAAGTTTGGTCTACAGGCCATCAATATCAGCATCACCTGGGAACTTGTTAGAAGGGTAGGATCTTGGTCCAGGATGGGTCAGGATCTTCCGTTAGGGTTCTGAATTTCTGACAAGCTCTCAGGTGCTGGCAGTTCATGGAGGGCACTGAGCCGAACAGTCTTAGAGTACTCGCTTCAAACTCACTCTTTAGATGGGTCCAGGAGCTTCACTGTCCCCTATCAAGGAATGAAAGATTAAGGATGCACTTTCTATGCCTCCAGGAGGCTGCCCTGAGATCAAAACACCTGGGATAAAAAGTATGAAGACTAACCAAGTATTAAGTACAAAAGTATAAAGACTAACCAAGAACAGGATAGCCAAGAAGTTGCTAAATGGTGAGCTGACATGGGGTGGTTAACAGGAAAACAGATATTTCCTGAGCACCTAATGCAGATGCAGTAGCAATTTATCAAATTCAGTGATGAGGAAGAACCAGGGCCCCTTTATTATTTTTAAAATATTTTTAGTTGTAGATGGACACAAAACCTTTATTTTTTTTATGTGGTGCTAAGAATCAAACCCAGTGCCTCACATGTGTTAGGCAAGCTCTCTACCACTGAGCTACAACCCCAGCCCCAGGTCCTCTTTAAACAAGAGTCAGAATGTTGTCATAGCAGTCCAAGAGGAAATAGAAGAGGCCTAAACTAAGGAGAGTTTAGGACTCATAGGGAATGTTGAATCAAATTAGTTAGATGTGGCAAAAATGGTAGAAAAAAGAAGGTAGGTTGATGCTGCAGGTTCCTGACTCTGAGAAGTGTGTAGATACAAGCTCATAGAGACTAGAGGAGGGAGAGGCCTGCAAGGTATGTTTCACCCTTGGGGAGATAGGTGTGAAATGTCAGCAGACCTGTCCAGTAGGCACTGAGGTAACAGTCATGGAGCTCTGGAGAGAAGCCTGGCTGAAGCTGCAGGGACACGGTCAGAGTAGAATTGACGACACAGGTACGAGTCACATCTGCAGGCAGTGCTCCAAGTGAGAAGAGATAAGAGCCTGCCAAGGAGCCTGAGAAGGAACATCTAGAGTGAGAGTCAGCATGCGATTCTAGAGAGTGATTCAGAGTAGCTTGACTTTACTTTATGTTTAAAAAATGTACCAGTGATGTCCTAACTGGCTCCATGTGGCTATTCATTGTCATTGTCTTTGATGATAGGTGAGGGTAGCTCTTTATTTTTTGTTGCAGTTTAATGGTTTCTAGCTCACCAGTTTTTCTGTGCATTTTTTAAGGTCCTTAAAATTCTGGTCAGGGCAGTGGTTGATGGGATGACTGATCGCAGTGGAGGTATTGCCACTAGCCTCAAAGGGAAGCTGCAGGAATTATTTGGCAGAGTAACTTCAAGAGTCACCAATGATGGAGAAATCTGGAGGCTGTATGCCCAAGTATGTGGAAATGGGCAGAGTGAAAAATCTGATGAGAATGAAAAGGTAAGGCTTCCCTCAGTCTTCCTGGCCCGATCTTTTTGTGTGCAGTAGACTTGCTGTTTTGAGGGGTGGAAGAAGAGTTTAATAATCTTAAAGATAAGATTAATATCAGTTTTGGCTCAGTCTCTAACATAAACATTTTGAATTGTGGGCAGGTTGGGACTTGTAACATTCATCTTTTGCCTTTTCATAAAGTTTTCTGATATAATTGCTGTTTCCTGTGAAGAGGATCTCTAACCTGCTACCCCTGCTGGATATGCAGAAAATAGCTGGCTTTTGTCCCTTTCTCTCCACCCCTGTGTTAAAAACAGGCCCATAGCTAAAGACTAAGACAGACTGGAACAAGGACCAAAAGACTGTTGAGATCTGAGGTAGGGACTCAGATCTCAACAAAAAGGGAAAAAGAAAAAAGGACTAGATAGTAGATTGAAGAAGGACTTTTAAAGTCTAAACATGTAATGCTTTGCAAAGGTTGTCTTGCCCCTTTCTCACAGGGGCAGTAGAAGGCCAGTTACACTGCAGTTGTGCTGTTAGCTTTTTATCTCTGAACCTAAAGGAGCTCCCAGTTTCCAAGGTTGGAATATTTGTTTTGTGTTTCTTTTCAAAACATCCACAACAAATCAAATGTACTCCTTGCTGGGGCTTGGAATTAGCCACGGTACAGCTCATCTATGGGATTCTTAGCCATTCTCTCCTCCCTTAGTCCACACAGCTGGCTTCCACCATCGCCCTGTCAGCTTAGAGAAAACATCCCATGATGTAGGCACACACTCCTACTTTCTGTCCTTCCATTTCTTCTATGTACTCTCTTGGAAATGTGGAATTAAGGGTACTCTGAATTCTCTGATCTATGACTTTTGCCTTGAGTTGGCAAGAAAATGAAAGAGAGTGTCTTAAGCTTGTATGACATCATGTACCACCGGCAGTTCCATAGTTTTTACCACGTTCACTCCTCATTTCTCTAACCAGGTCTCTTAAGCTGGTAGTTACAAATGATGAAGAAATCTGTATACTGCTTATGGATTTCCAAGTATGATCTTTATATTTTTTGGTTACAGGGAATCAAAAAACATAGATAGACATCTAATTGCAGCCATTGATTTCTTGAAATTGCTTATTGCTGTTGGGTGCGCATTGCTGCCCCATCTCTGATGAGAATAATAAAGACTGTACTAGGGGGGCTGGGATTGTAGCTCAGTGGTAGAGCGCTTGCCTCGCATGCGTGAGGCACTGGGTTCGATCCTCAGCACCACATAAAAATAAATAAAGATATTATGTGTCCATCTACAACTAAAAAAAAAAAATTAAAAAAAAAAAAAAAAAGACTGTACTAGGGCTGGGATTGTAGCTCAGCGGTAGAGCGCTTGCCTCGCATGCGTGAGGCCCTGGGTTCGATCCTCGGCACCACATACAAAGCAATAAAATAAAGACATTGTATCCATCAACAACTAAAAAATATTAAAAAAAAAAAAAAAAAAGACTGTACTATACTGTATAGATGCTGGTTTTTCAAGTTTGGAATTAATTCCATATGACTTCCAGGAAACAATTTGAAATGTGAATTCTACTTATTAGTCTAAATATTGTTCTTTTTCCTCAGGCATTCCAGTATCTCTCGAAGGCATACAAGTGTGACACACAGTCCAGTTGCTGGGAGAAAGATATTACGTCATTTAAGGAAGTTGTTCAAAGAGCCTTAGGACTTGCACATGGTATTTGATTTCCTTGGCCTATTTTAATGTATTTTTTACTGATAAAAAAATGGTGGTAGTTAAAAGTTCTATTATAAATAATCTTAGATTACTGCATTATATTAAAATTTGTTTTTAATTCAGAAAACATGGACCAACTACTATGAAGTGGGTATTTTGGAGCAATTAGAAGAAACAGGATAGAGGCTTAAGCACAAAATACTGTTTGAATAAATGATAGGAATTAGAAACTTTTGTGGAGATGCAAAATATCTTTACAGCTAGAAATAACCCTCACACAGTCTTTATTGATTATGTGCTAAGGAAATTATTAAATTTTTCTCCACTCATATTCTTCCTTTAGAAATAAAAATATTTATTTATAAAAATATGTAGATCTCTGGCGTACTTAGCAGTATACAAAGAGCTACGGCGTGTACAAAATAAATACAAAATACAATCCAGTCCCTATCTTTGGGAAATTTAGAGAGTATAATTTGAAGGGTGAGTGGCCTTACTTATGAAAGTATTGCCTATTGGGCTGGAGATATGGCTCAGTTGGTAGAGTGTATGCCTTGTATGCACAAGGCCCTGGGCTCAAGCCCTAGCACCACACACACACGTTTGCCTATTGAGTAAATACAATAGGTATTGTATTGAGTAAATACAGTCCAGTTAAAGACCTCTTTTAATTATTTGCATTAATGAAAATATAACAGGTTAATGTAATAATTCATTTTTATGTTTACATTTGAATATAAATATGTGATACTCTGGTTCCATGAAATAGCTGAATGAAAAGACCTGTGAACCTATTCTAAAGTCTTCCTACTTCTCTGCTTAACTTCCTTTTGTCACTAATAGTGACAGCAAATAAGGAGCCACCAAGGCACAATGAAAAGAGCAGAGCTTCACAACCTGGAAGACTAAAGCTCCAGGACCACTCTGCTGTGTGCTTGCTAAGTGACTTCAGGTCAATGACTTAACTTCTCTGAACCTTAGTTAAGTTGTAGGTAAAATTGGGGTAAAACCTCCCTATTGGCTGTAAGGAAGAATAAATGAAATCATTTAAACACTTAGCATTATTTTACATATGGTTTGAATGTTAATCCCTCACCCTCCCACCCCCACCCTGTTTCTTCTGCAGTGAAGGATCTGGGTTATATGATAAAGGGCTCAAAACTAAAAAGAGAAAAATGAAGAAAAAGGATAAAACTTAACTTGCCTATAAAAAGTCCCAGAACATTCAAACAGTTTAGAAATAGGCTTGGTAGTTAATAATTCTACTATGGCCTCTGATATCTTTGACCAAAAGGATATAAATTCCAGTTTCCTGGACCACTAGCTATTGACAGATAAGGTAAAATGTTGAGCTCTGTACAGCTGAAATTCTATGTAGAGAATTTGGAGGCAATTGCTAGTAGATCAGTGGAAGGACACTTTAGGGGTGGCTAGAGTTCTTGTGGCTTGTGCTGGTCTTATGGTGGATGGGCTCAGAGGGCTCATGCCTTTGCCTTTGACATTTATAGATTCAGTGTTATATTTGGGGAAACCTACTCTAAGGTGTATTATGCACATTAATTAGTAGGGTGGGATTTACTTTGAAGAATTTATCTTATCCACTTAAACTTGCCATGTCTAAACATTTCTGTGAACTACTGGTTCTGTGAAGATCAAAGCCAGGGTATTGTCTGTAATCACCAAGTGCTGGTATTAAACCTGTCAACTTATAAATATGCAAGTAAAAGCAATACTGCAGGGAAAAAAATCTTCATTTTGTAGCTTAAAGTTGGTTTTGAACTATGGTACCATTTTTCCATTAGGACAGACTTGGAGAAAAGTGTCTATCCTTGGGCTTTAATGGATTGTGTGTTGTGCTCCTGCATTTTAAGCATATTTGAATGGAAGCTCACCTTTAGTTTCTAATGTACTTTAGATTTATAAAGATAAATCTCAACCTTGTGTTTATTGCATTTGTGCGCCAGTGTTCAAAGAATGAGCTGGATTTCTGTTTCTCTTTTTTGTCTTTTCTCCACCCTACTCAATTGTGAAAAGGAAATATAGCATTTTTAAAATATTTGCTCCCTTTTGGGTTGCTGTTTGTCAGAGTCACCATACACATCACAGCTTGAGTAAACACTGCAGTCCTGAGGTGGCATTCAAGACCCTTCTGTAACAATACTGTCATTGTGTGCCCATTTGCATTGTCTGGGGATATTCATTTACAGTTTCTGTGAGGCTGTTTTCTGGGAAAGGGTGGGCAAAAGCTCCTTTGTTCTTTGTCATCCTGGAACTTTTAAAATAATAAATAATAATTATGCCTGCCCATCTTTCCTTCCTTCCCTCCCTCCCTCCTTCTCTCCCTCTTTCCCTCTCTTTCTTTCTTTCTTGGATATGTTTATGCTTTTTGACTGTCTTTAGGCATGAGGTACTTCTCACTTGGATTTTCTGATGCTTTGAAACAGCAGGCTATTTCTTTCCTCCTCCTCCTTCCTTTCCCTACCTCTGTCTCTATCTTTAATGCCTTTTGGAAATAGGATGGAGGAGGGAACTAATAGAGTGTGTGTTTGTCTTTTTGCTCTTTCTTTCTCATAATGAAAATAAAGAATTAAAGAAATACAGTTGTGTCTGATATAAGCTACTATTAAACAGCCCGAATACCTCTACCATGGTAGTTATAACTTCCTCTATTAAAAGAAACAGACATGATTCCTGACTATCTCTGGGACAACTGATCCCTCTGAAAATGGGATTAACATCACTAATTACCATGCATCCTTTCACCCATTAGCTGAGAAGTGTCGAGGTCTAATCATTATTCTGAAATAGGAATGTCAAACCTAGCTCTTATTGACTGTGGAAGATACTATTGATTAGTGACAAAACATTTTGCCAGGTATAGGCAGCCTCCACCAATTGATGAGAGTTTGTAATGCAAAAAGAAATCTATTTTCCAACCATGGTGTGTGATCTAGAGTATGAGCAGACTTTTTATATCCTTGCACTGTATAGTACAGTTTTAAAATAGGATCTGGTTATTGGTCTGTTTGAGTTTAGTGAGCATAATTTCAAGGAACAAAAGCAAGAACAAATCAGTGGAGAGATATCAGGCATTATGTTTGTACAGAGATCTTCATTTGTTCGTTTAAAGCATTAGTAGCTGGGCCTTCTGCCAGGGATCAGTATGCCCCCTTCATAAATCCAACTTCTAGGACAATGGGTTCCCCAGAATGCTGGAGGTAGAGTCATCTGAGATGAGTAATTTCACTTTCCTGCCCTCCCTGCCCATGCCAAGTAGGGCTCAGGAGCCCAAGAGCCTGGTTGTAGACAAATTCCATAAATGGAAGACACACAGATCGTTGGTGTCAGTGCCTCCAGAAGGGTGCTGTTAACATTCGAGTATGAACATGCAGTAAGCATTGAGCTCTACATCCCTGGCATGTCACTTGAGCTAGTGTCATCAGCAACTGTGAGTCCCCATTAGGGACCTGACACCATGGAAAGCTAGACTGAAATATGCTGCATCTGTTTTTGTCCTATAGGGATACCTTGTTTTTGGTAAAATTTTTGTCTCCTCACCCAGCTTCATTAGTCTATGCACACGTACGTGTGTGTGTGTGTGTGTGTGTGTGTGTGTCTAAGAATTTAGAGTCTCTTCCTAGTGATCTGTAACTCAACAAAAAACACGTATTTTCCTCAAAATTCTTGGTAGTGAACTTCCTTTGTAAAGAAGGCAGACAAGAGGTTATAGCTCAGTGGCAAAGTGCTTGCCTAGCATGTGTAATTTCTAGGTTTGTTCCCCAGCACTGCAAGAAAAAAGAAAGAAGGAGGAAAGAGTTAGGGAAGTGCACATCATTATTTTTCAAAAATAAAAACTTTCGGGCTGGAGTTGTGGCTCAGTGGTAAAGCACTTGCCTAACATGTGTGAGGCACTGGGTTTGATCCTCAGCACCACATAAAAAGTAAATAATAAAATAAAGTTATTGCCGGGTATGGTGGCACATACCTGTAATCCCAGCACTTTGGGAGGCTAAGATAGGAGAATCGCGAGTTCAAGCCAACCTCAGCAATGGCGAGGCGCTAAGCAACTCACTTGAGACCCTCTCTCTAAATAAAACACAAAATAGGGTTGGGGATGTGGCTCAGTGGTCAAGTGCCCCTGAGTTTAATCCCTGTTGCCAAAAAAATAAAAGTTATTATATCTATCTACAACTTAAAAAATATTTTAAAAAATAATAAAATTTCCAGGTAGAAATATTTCTAAAGAAAGTTATCATAAATTCTAACTAAATAATTGGTTTTTCCCATCTTTATCTTGCAGTAGCTATAAAATGCAGTAAAAACAAATCCAGTCCCCAAGAAGCTGTACAAGTGCTTTCTTCAGTCCGACTGAATTTACGAGGCTTACTATCTAAAGCAAAGGTGAGAGTGATGTGAATTAATTAGAACTGTCAGATGGCAAAAGGTGATTAACCTCAGCTAACAGTTCTTAAGTCTTCCTTTACATCAGGGATAATTTTAGGCTACATTTTATTTTACATAACAGTCTCCACGTGTTTGGTTGTGTTGATGAGAATAATATTGGTCTCATGGCTAGATCACCTAACATGAGGAACTTAGGAGTCTTTGAAATTAATATTTATAGTTAAACATTGCTCTTCTATTTATTATCACTTTTCCCAAATATATGCCTCTGGTACCACTTGGGCAAACTTCTGATTTAGACATATACTTATTTCAGTGCATGTTAGAAAAAGTATTACTGGCATGGCAGACCTACAATTTTATGAATATTATTGAAGCTTGGTTTTCATTTATAATAATGATAAAATGTTTCCTTTAAAAAAGGTTTTTATGTAGGGCTGGGATTGTAGCTCAGTGGTAGAGCGCTTGCCTCGCATGCATAAGGCACTGGGTTCGATCCTCGGCACCACATAAAAATAAATAAATAAAATAAAGATATTGCTTCTGTCTACAACTAAAAAAAAATTTTTAAAAAGGTTTTTATGTATGTAAAAATATTTATTTAGATAAAACTATTAAGTTTGTGGTACATGGATTTGACCAAAAAAAAAATTGTTATGGTAGATAGCTGGGTTGACAATTGAAATATGCCATTAGCTTACAAATTCTACCCTGTGGGCCAGTGCTGGGGAGGTGATGCCTAAGAATCACCCAAGGGGCTCTTTGGAAGATGATTCTTGGACTTTGTGACAGCTACAGATTCAGGTCTGAGATGGAGCCTGGAAATCTGTCTCCTAGGTGATTCTAGTGTGTAGTCAGGCTTGGGTCAGACCTGTGGAAGCAAATATAAAGAAATATAACTTCTAATATAACTCAGTACTTTCTTTCCTAATCTTAACTCACTTTTACCATTTAGTCTCTGGTTGTAAACTAATTTGATTGACTTGTAAGGTAAAGTCTGTGGCACATGGAAGCCACTTCTGGATACTTTTTTTATTCTGTAAAACATTTCCAGAGTGTCTTTGTTAATTGTTTGATCTTTTTAGATTAAGGCCTTATTTTTGCCTCAGTAGATAATTAACTCACTTTCCCATCCTTATTTAGCTGAGCTATATTTCCTTCCAACTTGGCAGCACAACCTCAGAATTATGTATCTTAGAAATCTGCAAGAGCTCTCTTGAAAGGCAAGGAAACAAGCTTATTCTGTGACTTCCCAGAGTGAGAGCTGAGTTTCTTGCTTTTGATTAGATCCACTAACCCATTCATCCTCTCTGTAGGATGTACTTCTTCAGTTTCCTATCTCTCTGCAAAGCCTTTTTTTAAAAAGTCAGTCATTACTTTTACATAAATTTGTACCTGCTTGACTTAAATGGTATTGTCTGTGCAGGTTGCAGGTACTACACAGCCATCATATTTTTTAAAATATTTTTTTAGTTATACATGGACACAGTATTTTTATTTTGTTTACTTATTTTTATGTGGTGCTGAGGATCGAACCCAGTGCCTCACACGTGCGAGGCAAATGCTCTGTCACTGAGCCACAACCTCAGACGCAGCCTTCATATTGTTGTAAATTCCCAGCTACTGAAAATGAGACCTCAGAACATTATCTGTGGCTGGCTGTGGTGGTGCATGCTGGTGATCCAAGCAACTGGGGAGGCTGAGACAGGAGGATTACAAGTTCAAGGCCAATCCCAGCAATTCATTAAGGCCCTAAGCAACCTGTCTCAAAAAAGGGTTGGGAGATAGAGCTGGGTATATAGTAAAGCCCCTGGTTCAATCCCCAGCCCTGCTACCACCACTGAAATAAGAATCTGTGTTTAGATTTTGTACTTATTAGATTCCAACCAGATCATCCAAAGAATAAGAAAATTTTTTGGCTAAGCCTCCTTTGAAGCACCTTCTTGCATATAACATAAATGGGAGTCTGATCATGTGCCTAAACTGATCAGAATGCTAAACTGAATTGCATTAAAAACACCAGTTTTTAAGAACACTTTAAAAAGTGAAAGTACATTGAAATAACTGTTAAATAGCTTGCAATGGGTTTGGTTTGCACAAGTCTCTGGCCCTTTCTTGCCAGACCAGGGGCTTAATGGAAATAAACTCCTAGTACTTTTTCCCCCTGTTAAACAAAGAATTGCTTTATTAATACAGACAGACACAACCTGTAGAGCTCTAAGAAATTTAAATAGACTCATCTAGCAAGTGATTCAGTTCATGCTCTCCTAGGACAGAGTGACTCCTCTACCCTTAGCACCGTGTCATTGTACAGGGTTGCTGCCAAGAGTGGCATGAGGCCTGTTGGTTGGAGGTCAGGGAGCCTGGAGATGGGAACCCTGCAGGAAGAACAGTTTTTACCTCTTACACTTAGCAAATTATTCGTTCTTTCTAAGCTTCAGTTTCTCTCCACTTCCTCCTTACCTCATAGAGAAGTGATGCAGATTCATTATGATTTGCAAGCACTGTGATTCTTAGCTGAAAAATACACAAGATGAACTCAGATTATTTTCCTAACAGGTGTTTTCTCCAGTGATCATACTTCTATCGTTCTGTTATAAAAAACTATACAGATCATCTAGTAGTCAAGTGTGATGACAAAGATATATAGCAAGCTAAATAAATTATCTTTCTGATTAAAACACATAGACACATGCAAACACACATATAGACACACATACACACACAATGGTCATAAAATCCTAAAGCTGATTTTCTTGGGTGCCCATATTGGCTCAGTAGGCAGTTCCTAGAGGAGCATTCCAGGGTTTTTAGCTATGGTAGCATTATTGAAGTATGTTGCAGTAAACCTCCCCAGGTAATTCCTTTTCCAGGAGGGGCACACATTTACTTTTATTTTATTTTGTTGGGCTATTTTGCTTTTACCAAATTTTTATAATCTTAGTGATCTCTGATGCATACATGAAAATTAATTTTCAAATAAGTAGCATAAAAGAGTATGATTTATATGAATTTGAATATCAAATATTTGTTTTGCTTGTACACACAGAAGATTTTTATTTGAATGAATGATGTTTGTTCATTGAAAAACCATTGAATTACTTTGAGATGAATCACCAGTATTTAAAGTAACTGAAGAGCAGAACTAGTTTGAGTTTATAATTTCAGGCATGCAATTTGGACTCATTTATTACATTTGGACTCAATTATTACAGCTTGTATATCTCAAGGATGGTGAACAAATGCTATGTAATAGTGCAAGAAATATTTTAATTCTATATTTTGTATTTTTATTTGAAAAAAATTTTCATTGTTTTGATGATTATGCTTTATTTTTTTATGTTGCAGCAACTTTTTACAGATGTAGCAAGAGGAGAAATTTCTGGGGATTTAGCAGATGAAATAGCAGCTATGGATGCCTTGGTCACAGAGCTCCAAGACCTAAGCAACCAGTTTCGAAATCAGTATTGACTGTGTTGGGAACGTTCTGGAAAAGGTGTCTTCACTTTCTGGAGTTTCTCTTATACCTGCATATCTAAAACACTGATACTGATTTTTAAAATAAATTTCTGTTTCATGGCTAACATTCTTGTTTTTGAGATATTCTCAAATGTTTGTACTTTCTAAAGAATATAAAAAGATCCTTATTTCTTTAGGCCTTAGTTATTGTTAATTTTCATGATTTGTGTTAATCTTGAGGTATTTCAGCACAAAGAGAAAATAGTTATTTTTTAGCATAGGGTTTAATTTTCTCTCAGCCTAACATGAATTGGATCATTCTTTGGAAAAACAGTCTGAACAGGAGAAAAAAAAAAAGTAATATACTACAAGTTTGTGGAATCATTAGATTGGCTGCTTTATTGTCCAAGGGTGACTTTAAAAAAAGTAGATTTGGTGATGGAAACATTTACACTTCTTGAGATTTTATGTTTGTGTCAGAAAGATACAGGCTTGGCTAAATTGAAAGTGTGAGCATGGTCTAACTTTTAAATCAAAAAAATGCAAGAGAGAAAAATAACATAACCCAAATTACAATTCAGTGAATTAGCCACTAGTAACCAGGCTGTTACCTCCTCCTCGTGGTGTATACTACCAGCCCTAAAGATTTTGTTTAATAAGGTTATTATGGGTGAAGACAGCTATAAATGGTGCCATATTACAAAACTGCCTAAGTAAAATGCTTTCTCAGTAATGTCTATGGGAACAAATATTGAAGGCAGCAGCTGAGGTTAATAATCTTAGTACAAGAGTCATAGTGAGGAATTCTTAGGTTCCTGGCTTGGCTTGTTGAATTTTGGTTCCTATGCATAAATCACTCAACCATGTTTTTTTCCATGTTCTTATTTATAAGATGTGAACAATTTCTATTCCTAGCTGCTATATTAGTTTCAACTGCCTTTGGAAATTTAACATTTTATATTCAGTAAATGTAAAGTCCTCTGAACATTAAAAAGTCTTTAAAAAATTCTCTCATCAGTGAATTTTGCTTTTGAATGCCCACCTGTGCTAAATGCTCTTTCCTTAACCACTTGCATCTCTCTTCTATTATCATACCAGCCTTAAGAATAAAAGTTTATGTATGCCTCAGAGAAGGTTCCCTTAAAGAAGAGACATGGAAGTGTGAGCATGGTCTAACTTTTAAATCAAAAAAATGCAAGAGAGGGCTAGGGTTGTGGCTCAGTGGTAGAGCACTTGCCTAGCATGCATGAGGCACTGGGTTCAATTCTCAGCACCACATATAAATAAAAATAAAAAAGTCCATCAACAACTAAAAAAAAAATTTTTTTTAATGCAAGAGAAAAAAATGACATAACCCAAATTACAATTCAGTGATTAGCCACTAGTAACCAGGCTTTCATTGGACTTATGAGAAAGTCCAATAAAATGAAGTAACAGCAGAAATTAACATTTAGGGTCCATTTAAATCTTTGTAGAAGCTGTTGAGGAAAAGTGAGCAAATGAGTGATGACAGAGGGGTAGGTAGATGGTTGACTGGATGGGTGGAGCAAAGTTTTAAAGTTAATTCTTTATCAGTAGTGAGCTGTGGACCCCAGTAGAAAATGGATAGGAAAGAACTGAAAAGGACAAGGATTTCAGGAATTAAGTGGAAGACTCGAGTAGAACTTCAAAGTTTTGGAAATTTTTAGTTCTGTTCAGTATCCTTGAAGTTTATATGGAAAGACATGAGTGGTTGGAGTAGTCAGAAACCGTGTTACCAAAGGGCTGTCTCCTTTCAGTCCTGTTCTGCACTGCTATGCTGAGTTGAAGTCTGCAAGACCTGCCCTGGACCTTCTTAACCATGGGATGAGCTATTGATGTCTTCTTTTAAAGGCCATAGACCTCTGAGCATGGTAGTGTACACCTGGGATGGCTAAGGCAGGAGAATTGCAAGTTTAAGGCCAGCCTGGGCAACTTAGCAAGACCCTGCCTCAAAATAAAAAGTAAAAAGAACTGGGATGTAGCTCAGTGGTATAGTGCCCCCAGGTTCATTCCCCAGCACACCTCTCCCCCAAAATTAAAGAACATATATCTATTAGTTATATCTAATAATCTTATTTAGGTGTTTAAAATCAAAATGAGTGAACACTAAACATTTAGCTATTTGGCTTCCTCATCAGTAAAACAGGTGTTGATAATAAATAATACCTTCCATCAAGTTCTTCTTATCTTTCATAGCACTTTCACTCAGTCTCAGTGATGCATATATGGAAGTTTTTTTGTTTGTTTTTTGGTACTGGGGATTAAACCCACAAGCATTTTACCACTGCACTGTACTCCGTGCCCTTTTAATTGTTATTTTTTTATATTTTGAGATAGGGTCTCACTAGTTTGCCAAGGGTGACCTTGAACTGGCAAGCCTTCTGCCTCAGCCTCCCAAGTCACTGGGATTACAGGCATGTGCCCTGTGCCCAGCATGATGCATGCATGTTTAAAAATAGGTCTATACCTTTTGCTATTGTGTCTTAGTGCTTTGTGTTCATCTATTATAGCTAATTATCTGTGTATCCAATTGCCTTACCTTTTGTAAGTTTCAAGTTTGTTTTTCTAGTAGTACTTTCATTTTCAGAATTATTCTTTTGCTTTGTCAGTTAGAAAAATAGGATGTGATCCTCTAACTTTATTGAGTCTCACACTCTCACAGTTTGAATAATAATAACAGTAGCTGTAAGTTACCATGTGGCAAGCATTATGTGTGGCATCATCCTTCACCTTCAAGAGAGTCCTGCTAACCCATAAATCAAATGTGTCCCTAAACATTAGTGATGAATC
Organism: Geosciurus inauris; assembly: GCA_004024805.1. NCBI lineage: Eukaryota > Metazoa > Chordata > Mammalia > Rodentia > Sciuridae > Geosciurus > Geosciurus inauris. Next base: position 61,589 of record PVHX01010894.1, read on the forward strand.
TATTGAAAGAGAAATTAGGAAAAATACCCCATTCATAATAACCTCAAACAAACAATCAAACAAACTTGGGACTCAATCTAACAAAAGAGGTGAAAGACCTCTACAATGAAAACTATAGAACACTAATGAAAGAAATTAAAGAAGATCTTAGAAGATGGAAAGACCTTCCATGCTCCTGGATAGGCAGAAACAAATTGTCAAAATGGCCATACTACCAAAAGTGTTATACAGATTTAATGCAATTCCTGTTAAAATCCCAATGACATGCTTCATAGAACTAGGAAAAGCAATCACGAAATTTATTTGGAAAAATAAGAGACCCAGAATAGCTAAAGCAATCCTTAGCAAGCAGAATGAAGCAGGAGGCATCACAATAACAGACCTTAAACTATATTACAGAGCAGTAGTAACAAAAATGGCATGGTATTGGCACTAAGACAGTAGACCAATGGTACAGAATAGAAGACACAGAGACTAACCTACATTAATACAGTTATCTCATACTAGACAAAGGTGCTAAGAACATTCAATGGACAGCCTCTTCAAAAAAATGGTGTTGGGAGGGGCTGGGATTGTAGCTCAGTAGTGGAGCATTTGCCTCGCATGCAAGAGGCACTGGGTTCAATCCTCAGCACCACATAAAAATTATTAAATAAAGATATTGTGTCCATCTACAACTAAAAAAAAAATTTTTAAAAATGGTGCTGGGAAACTGGAAATCCATATGTAACAAAATGAAATTAACCCTATCTCTCACCCTGCATGAAACTCAAAGTGGATCCAAGACTTAGGCACAAGACCAGAGATCCTGCACCTAATATAAGAAAAAGTAGGGCCAAATCTTCACCATGTTGGCTTAGGAGCTGACTTCCTTCACAGGACTTCTAAAGCACAAGAAATAAAACCAAGAATCAATAAATGGATTCAAACTAAAAGACCTCTTCTCAGCAAAGGAAACAATAACGTAAAGAGAGCCTACAGATTAGGAGGAAATCTTTACCACATGCACCTCAGAGCATTAATCTCCAGGATATATAAAGAATTCAAAAAAACACTAAAAAAAGAATCCAGTCAATAAATGGGCTAAGGAACTGAACAGACAGTTCACAGAAGAAATATAATTGCTCAACAAATATACGAAAAAATGTTCAACATCTCTAGCAATTAGAGATATGCAAATCAAAACTAGAGATTTCATCTCACTCCAGTCAGAATGGCAATTATCAAGAATATAAGCAACAACAAATGTTGGCGAAAGTGGGGAAAAAGGTACACACACATTGCTGGTGGGACTGCAAATTGGTGCAGCCACTATGGAAAGCAGAGATTTCTCAGAAAACTTGGAATGGAACCACTATTTGACCCAGTTATGCCACTCGTTGGTTTATACCCAAAGGACTTAAAATCAGCATACTACAATGGTAAGTTATAGCAGCTCAATTCACAATAGCTAAGCTATGGAACCAACCTAGGTGCCCTTCAACAGATGAATGGATAAAGAAACTGGTCTGTGGGCTGAGGTTGTGGCTCAGAGGTAGAGCACTTGCCTTGCATGTGTGGAGCCCTGGGTTCGATCCTCAGCACCACATGAAAATAAGTAAACATAATAAAGACACTGTGTGCATGTATAACTCAAAAATAAAAAAAAAAACTGGTCTGCATACACAATGGAATATTACTCAGCCTTAAAGAAGAATGAAATTTTTGGCATTTGCTGGTAAATGGATGGAGTTGGAGAATATCATGCTAAGATAACAAGCCAATCCCAAAAAACCAAAGGCTGAATGTTCTATATGTGGATGCTTATTCACAATAAAGGGAGTTGGCTAGGGAAGAATATTACTTTGGATTAGGCAGAAAGGAGTGAAGGAGGGGAGGGGATTAAGGGTAGGAAGGATAGAATAAATTGGACATTATTACCCTATGTGCATATATGACTACACGACCCGTGTTATTCTGCATCATGTACAACCAGAAGAATAAGAAGTTATACTCCATTTATGTATGACGTGTCAAAATGCATTCTGCTGTCATGTGTAACTAATTAGAAAAACAACATCAACAACAACAAAAAAGGAGCCCTGCTGGGTTGGTTTTTGATAACACCAGCAAACTAAGGGTCACAAACTGTAGAGAGAGAAATAGGCAAGATCCAAAGACTTCTAAAACCTGCATATTTTTTCTCCTTGCTGTGTTAAAGCATCCAGTAGCCAGTTGATTTCAGCCTTCTCTTTCTAACCATAGGATACCTGGGCAGTGTGCCTGTCCTCATTCATAAAGTTCTCCAGGAAAAATCCTGTGAGGTCCCAGTTGAGAATAGTCTGTGATTTATTATGATTATTTACTCTTTTAAAAAAATTATTCTTAATAAATTCCTTGTCAGCATTTTTCCAGAGAAGTAACATAGTAAATGGGTCCCTAAATGCAGAGGAATGAAAATAAACTCCAATGGAATAAGAGATCCCTTCTCAACACCCAAAACCAAACCACAGGAAGCTTGGAGAACTGGTGCCAAGTCTGGGAAGCAGAGCAGTGATGTGTGTTGAGGCGGGGGAGGGAACTGTGGTGCTCAACTCCAGAACCCTGAAATGGACCGTGGGACCCCTGTTAAGGAACAGTGAGCTTGGCCTTAGCTCAAGTGAAGCCTCAGTCTGGTAGCGAGGACCCAAACATTGAAAGCATTGGCTCCTTGTGCATTGAGACTGTTCTCTCCATGCTGTACTGGTTTCTGTCAGACATGCTATTGGTGTGCCATTCCCAGGCAGAAATGGAAAACAACTGATAACGAGCACTTGTAGTAAATCTACTTACTTTCCAGAAGTCATTCAAAGATATGACATAAAGTTCTGGCTAACCGGCGTGGTTTGGGACCATTTATATAAGTTACATCTACTAGTTTAAAACCCTGGGTGAATCTGATAAAAAGTATTTCTTTTTTTTCCCCCCATTCTGTTTTTATAATATTCACATCAATCTAAATTGCTGTTTAGATAAGGTAACTCTACTTTACTGGTCAAGAGTGAGGAATAAAATCGGCTAAGTGGATACAACACACTTCCTTTCTGCCTGTTCATTCAACAGGCCCTGTAGAGAAATGGCAAAGAGCCTTTATTCAAATCGTGGGTGCGATGCTGTGGAAAACACAGATGGATTTTTCACAACATGCTGAAGTGCTTATAAATAGATAGGTTTCAATCAACAAGTAGCTTATTCAGGCATGTGCGCAAATATAGTGGCTGCATTCATTAGACAGACATTTCCACTAATCCCAAGACTATACTAATAAAAGAGTAATCCCTTATGGGCTGAAGGTAAGGCTGGTTTGCTTTTAACTCTTAGAGTCCTTCACAGTCCAAGTCCTAATAATAATTGTAGCTGCCTTTAGTTTTCACCAAAGTAACTTAAAAGCTAAGCCTATCTTGAATTTTTTTGTTCTTTGTTTTAGGTTGCGGTAGCTTAGTAAATAAAGTACTTTTTTACTCTGGATATGTATCCTGTAGCAAAGCCAATTTAAAAACCAATTGTGTGTGTGTCCTTATTACCTCATGATGAAGCACTTTCTCTTTCATTCTGGTTAATGGAAAGTGTGTGCTTGAGCAGATTCTGTTTTTTTCTTTGACCTTAGGATAAATAATGGTAATGGCCCATTTTGAGAGTATCTGCAAGCTGTTAATATAGTTTGACTTTATTTGGAGCCTTGTTTTTCCTTGGGCTTGGTTTTGTCCAACAAGCTCTTTAGTCAGAGCTAGCTGTGACATTATTCAGAGCTAACTGTAATTAGTTCTCTTCGCCCAACACTAGAAATTTTTACCTTGCCAATGATGTCAGAACTGCCTTCCTTTTTATTATTCTGACTTCTTATAAACTGCAGTGACCCGTGAGTCAACCTCACCATCTCTTGGCCCGGCGCCAAAATTGTGATCTGTGAAAAAGGAATCCTGCCAAGGGCTACGAGGAGGAAAACTGATATCATTAAAGTGGTCTTCTGAACGGTAAGTATCAGCCGATTTTTAATCTTTTGCGATATTGCCAGAAAGGGGTGGGGGTAGGGGTTATTCCTGTCAATGCTATTAAAGAGCTAGCCTGTGCATTGCTAACTTTTTCCAGACTGAGGACTCAAATGAACATCAGTATCTATAGACATACAGAATTATTACACAATGCTGCTCATACAAAGAGAGATGCTTCTTCAAGATTCTATTACTGTGGGACTTCAAGAAGTCTCATAACCTCTCTGTGCCTCTGTTTCCTTAAATGTAGCCTGTTAGTGATTGATGTAGCACAGTAGTGTTAATTGAGAAGATGCATATGAAGTGTTTTGAAAGTGAAAAGGTTTAATAGATATACAATGTGAGTAAAAGTGTCTTAGAAACCATTGGATGGGGGCTGGGATTGTAGCTCAGCGGTAGAGCGCTTGCCTCGCATGCGTGAGGCCCTGGGTTCGATCCTCAGCACCACATACAAACCAATAGAATAAAGACATTGTGTCCATCTATTAAAAAAAAAAAAGAAACCATTGGATGATAGAAACTGACACAGTCTGTTCTGTTTCCCCCTTGGGAGCCTTATGATATTTAGTGCTGCTGGGCCATGATGCCAGTGTTGTGATTCTCAGTATTTTTGTTCTGTAGCAACCTTTTCCCCATTTCTGGGCTGCAAGTGGGAATAAGGAAAGGGATAAAGGAAAAATAATTTGATAGATTTTTATGAAGTGAGGGAGAAAGAGAACCAAGTTCCTATCATCAGGAATTCAGAAAAGGGGAAAGAAATGATGATAGGAAAGAGTAAGAAAAAAAAATACAAGAAAGAAAAGAAAAAACTGAAATGGGGAATTGCCTTACCAGGATGAACTCAGAGGATCAGAAGACCTGTTCTCAAGTGCCAGTCTTGCCACTTCCTAGCTGTGACCACACCTGAGCCTCTGAACCTCTCTGCGCCTCAGTTTCCTCAGCTATAAAATGCAAGTACCCATGGGGCTGGGTTTGTGGCTCAGTGGTAAAGTGCTTGCCTTGCATGTGTGAGGCACTGGGTTCGATCCTCAGTACCACATAAAAATAAATAAAATAAAGACATTGTGTCCATCTACAACTAAAAAAATTATTTTAAAAAAATGTAAATACCCGTCCCTGCAAACCAGACAGAACTTATCCAATGATGTATGTGAAGTATTTCGTGACCAACTGTACACAATTAGTTCTTGTTATGATTAAGAGAAAGGGGCTTTGTGGATGGTCTATCAGTTCCCAGGCTGCTGGGGTTCTGGGATAAGGGCAGCCAGCAACTTGGCTCCAGTTTCTGTAATCCCCATGGGGGTCACAGCCCTGTGGTTTGAGAAACAATGCTGCAGAGTATCCTTCAGTCTTCTCTCTGTCCTTCATCACTACTTACTGAAATCAGTTTGGCCTATAGTGTGTCTGGTGCCAGGACTGATAAAAGCCGTCTTGGTATTTTTGCAGTGGTCTGGCTAGAAGACTTGCTTGTGCCTCAACAGTTCTTTCTCTCTCTCTCCCTCACGCTCTCGCGCTCCCTCTCTCTCTCTCTCTCTCACACACACACACACACACACACACAAACAGTAACAGCAAAGAAACTAGAGTGCACTTCACATACTGAGTCAGTTAAGGTCAGGGTGACCATAATCAG